>CAUYSK010044826.1:0-25569 GCA_963575035.1 Avahi laniger | reverse complement strand
CCTGGTGACGGCCGGAGTGGGCCTGGAGGTCACGGGCTGGCCGGTGACCTCGCTCGCCAGCGCGTGGTGGGCAGCGGTGAGGGTTTCGCAGCTGAGCCTGCGCTGCGCCTTCGCCTCTGCCCCGCCAGCGGATTACCACAGCAATGGCTACACCGTCACCAACGGCTGGAAGATCCACAACACGGCCAAGAACAAGTGGTTCGTCTGCATGGCCAAGACGGCGGAGGAGAAGCAGAAGTGGCTGGACGCCATCATCCGCGAGCGGGAGCAGCGCGAGAGTGAGTGGCGGCTTTGGCGGCTTTCCCGGGGTGCCTGCGCCGTGCGTGGATTCTGCACAGGGGGCACGTGCCTAGGGAAGGGGGTGGGGCCCCTTCTGTAAGGGTCAGAACCGCAAGAGCAGGTCTTTGAAGAGGCACGAAGCACGGAAACTGTTCTAACTTGGTGGTATCTCAGAGGTCACCCACTAGACAGACAGTGAAACTGAGGCCTGATAGAAGGGACTTGCCAAGGCGGACAAGTCTTCACCCTTGAAGACTGGAACCCAAGATGCTCCTGTCCCCCACATAGCCCCCTGCCCTCTGCCTGAGGCTTTCTTTGGTTGACAGTCACTGGATCTGAGTCTGGAAGGAGGGTCCTTGGGGGCTGCCCAGTGGCCTTGGTCAGGAGTCCTTCTGGGCACAGGCGCCCCCGAGGCAGTTCCCACGAGACGGCACAGGAGCTGGGCGTGGTAGGTGGGTGGGCTGGGAGCGGGGACTGATGGGAACAAGGAGGCCTTGGAGTGTTTGGGGGCCTCAGTGATCTCATCTGATAAATGGGGATCAAAGTTCCTGCAGCAGAGGGTTGTAGGGCTGCTAAACGGGGCCTCGGGTTTGACCGTATTTGGAAATTCGATGCATGACCCTAAAGTCCCTGCTCACGTCCCAGTTCTACAGAGGAGGAAAGTGGGCCTCGTTCCTCCCAGTGTCTATCCTGCCTACTTGAAATCGCCGCTGGAATGTGTCACAGACACCTCACACTGCCGTGTCAGAGCTCTCGATTTCCACCCTGTCGTCTGCCCTGACTTTGTGTGTCAGTAAACGGCTCCTGCCTTTGCCCCGGAGGTCAGAGTCAGACCCCTGGGGTCATTGCTGCCCCCCAAGCCCCGCTCCCCAGGTCGATTCTGCCTTTCGAGTATAAGCCGGGTCCCCCGCTTCTCTCCTCCCCCTGCCCCGCCCAGGTGCAAGGCGCCATCATCTCTCAAAGGCCCAGCGTGCCTAGATCCCTCGGTCATTTTCCTGGAGAGGGCAGACACCTGGGTTTTCTAGGTGGTGTTTCCTGATCCAGTGTCGCGTCAGCGTTTACTGAAATGCCGTTAGGCCAAATAAACTCCTCAACTGGGTCGTGGTTGTGACCTCAGAAACTGATCGGGGCTGAGCGTGTGGTCGGGACTGGGGCAGGGCTCAGGGTGTGGCCCGGCCTGGGTGGGGCTGATCGGTACCTTTGTGGTCAGAATGGAGGCTGTGGTCTACCTGGGCACATGGGATCACGGGTGGAGGCTGGCCTGAGTGGGTCTTGGTGTTAAAATTGGGTGTTGTCCAAATCCTGACCTCAGAGCTGGGCTCACAGCGGTGGTGCGTGCTGTGGTCGAGAGCACAGGTATGGAACCAAATTCCCTGGGACTAAATCCTGCTTCCACCATTCCTAGTTAGGCAACCTTGGACAGAGGACCTAACTTCTCTGGGCCTCAGTTTCTTTATCTGTGAAATGGGGGTAATCATAGTACCTTATTATTACAGATTTCTTGTCAGGAGTACTTGGCATATAGTAGGTGCTATAAAAACATTTGCTGTTGTTATCTGTCTTTGCTGTTGTCAGGATTGGATAAGAATCCAAGTAGAAAAATGTGGGTAGATGTTAGGGTCAGGGTCCTATGTATGTTGTCTGGAGGAACGACCAGACTTGTATCGCTGGGCTGGAATGAAGACCCCAAGAGGCTTTCCGATGACCTCCGAATTTGCAAACCCACCCTTGGGTTCAGGAGGCAGCACAGGAAGGTGGTTAAGAACGTAGCTCTGGAGCTTGACTCCTGGGTTGAAGGTACGACCCTTCGTTACTCCAGGACTTACCCTCTCTGGGCCTGAACTTTCCCATCTGTAAAATGGTTGCTCTGAGAAGTCGATGGCAAGTGCCTAGAGCAGCGACTGACGGTCATTTAGTGCTCTCTAGCTGTCTGCTGGTGTGGCCGTGGTGGAGGGCAGGGGGCAGGCCTGCCCCTCGTATCCCCTGGGCCTCGTGCTCTCCCCAGTTGTGACCGTGCCCCTGCGCAGGCCTGAAGCTGGGCATGGAGCGCGACGCCTACGTCATGATTGCGGAGAAGGGGGAGAAGCTCTACCACATGATGATGAACAAGAAGGTGAACCTGATCAAGGACCGCCGGAGAAAGCTGAGCACCGTCCCCAAGTGCTTCCTCGGCAAGTGAGTGGCCCCAGCCCGGCCTCCCTGGGTCCCCGGGCTGTCGGCTGGAGGTGGGGCACACCGTCCACCTCCACCCACGCGGGGCTACGAAAGGACCCGAGTCCTTGTGGAACAGCCCTCAGGGGTCAAGAAGGCCAGTGGGGTCCCCAAATCAGGTCCTTCACCCCACTGCCAAGCATAAGTTTTACACTGTGACCTGGTACACACATCCAGGTAATACGCGATTGAAGCCAAGATTTCACAAAACTTACTGTGCTTGATACCATCTGAAAATATCCGTTTCTATTTTATTCTGTTCTTTCTGTTCTGTTCTGTTCTACTTGCTTCTTCATTCATTTAAAAAGAATGCTGGCAAAGACCCGTGGCATTGGTTTCACACTCATTAGCACGAATGGGTTGCCCACCATGGTTTGAAAAACGCCGCTGTAGCACTTGAGAAAAGAGAAGCCACTGTAGACATGTCAAGCAGAGAGGTATCTAACACAGGGAATTGGTCACAAAGATGCTGGAAGGGCTGGAAGAGCAGAGGCAGAGCCTCTTTGCTCAGGCTGCTGTAACACAGA
Source organism: Avahi laniger (assembly GCA_963575035.1). NCBI lineage: Eukaryota > Metazoa > Chordata > Mammalia > Primates > Indriidae > Avahi > Avahi laniger. The sequence continues at coordinate 22,552 of CAUYSK010044826.1, read as the reverse complement.
CCGGGCGGCTTAAACAACAGAAATTTGTCCTGTGGCTGGAAGTCCGAGATCAGGATGTTGGCCGGGTGGCACCTGGTGAGGCCTCTCTTCCCGAGTTACACGTGCGGGGCAGGGGAGGCTCTTGGAAGCTTTTCAGCCTCTGCTTTCTCGGTTTAGGAGAAACAGAGCCCCCGTTTTATAAGCCAGGATCGAAGGGGTCAGAAGACAGGGCGACCGTCTTGAACTCAGGCTCCACACCTGGGCGAGGGGGCTGGGGAATGGGAGGCAGAAGAAATCCATAAAATGGCCAAGCTGTTTTGAGTCTCCACCGCGTGCCAGACACCCTGGAGAGGAAGAAGCCGAGGGGCTCCCGACCTCGCGAAGCCCGTGGTGCAGCTGAGAGAGAAGCGCGCCTGCCAGGCAGGGATTTTATTTAGAATCGATTGACTTACACCCCACCCCTTCCCAGAGGCTCCTGCAGAGGCCTCGGGTGAACGCCGCCGTCTTGTCACGGTGCCGTAGACCGGGGCAGGCTGCTTGGCCTGGGCTTCACCTAGGACGGTCACAGTGGAGGTAGGGAGATGCGCTGCGTTCTGGATAGTTCTGCAGGGGCAGCAGCGTATGCTGATGGGCTGGGGAGATAAAGGGAGTTAAGGACCGAGCCTCTGGAAGGCCCGACTTGCTGCTTTGAGAAGAGGAAGGTGGCAGGAAGAGCTCTCGGGTGCCACTGTGGACGGGTCACATTTGAGACTGTTGAACACCCAAGTGGAGATGCTGGCCTGTTGTTGGATATAAAGTCTTGACTCGGGGACTCCAGTCTGGATTGGGGACCTCAGTGTGGGAAATGGCCTTGGGATGGTCTTCAAAGCCACGAGACTGAACGAAGGAGAGGAGGAGGCAGGCCTGGGCCCTGGGCCGAACGATGACGTTGAAGGAGGAAGAGCCAGAGAGGCGGGGGGCATGGGGGGCCAGGGCAGGGAAGGGGCAGAGGGTGGAGAGCAGGACCCCGGGAGAGGGGCAGGGGCCTAGTTTTGCACGCGTCCAGATTGAAATGCTGTGGGACATTCGGTGTCCGGTACTGACATTGGGCAGCCGCTGGAGAGCAAGCGTGGACCGGGGGAGATCCGACGGTCGCGGCCTGAGGCTCGTGGTTGAGAGGCGGCAGGGGGAGGTCTCTGGGGCGGGGGGTACCTTGGACTCGGGCATCCTGTTGCCCTCAAGGGTCAGGAGCTCCAGTTCCGAGCTCCCTGAGAGGGTCTGTGGAGAAGGGAGCTTGGGCCCTGGGAGTCCTGCGGGCTGGGGGTGGCCTGGCTGGTCTCCGCCAGCTAATCCCTAATCCCGGGCAGAGAGGAGGCTTTCCTCTCGGGAGGGGCAGCTTCCGGGCCCCCTGGGGTTGGAGAACCTTCTGCCTCCTGCCAAGCGGCCTCTTCCAGCAGGATGGGATAACCTGCCTGTGATTAGAGCTTCAGAGTTTTCTGCGTCCTCAGGAAGGATTAGGGGAGATTTCTTTCTGCCCATTGACCCAGGGCCAGGATCGCAGCTCGTGTTACAACCGCGGCTCTGCAGGGCCCAGACCTCCTGCAGGAGGCTGTTCTAGTAAGACTCTTCTCCCTGCACGGCTTTGCTTGCACCCAGCCTGGGCCGGCGACCGAGCCTTCTCCAAGATGTGACGCTGGTCCTTGGGCCGAAGGACATGTTTTTCAAACCCCTCACTCCACATGCTGGGGTCTGGCCATGTCTCCCAATCCTCACACGACGCTGTGAGGCAGGTGCCCGCCATTGTCCGCATTGTAAGGAGAAGGACACTAAACCCTAGAGAGGGGAAAGGTCACAGAGCCACAGTAGGGGTCTGGGGTTTGAACTCAGGCCTGGGCGACTCCAGACCTGTGCTCTGCTGCATTCAGTCATTCTTGTAAAGGACATTTCATTTGTCCTTGACAGTTACTTTCTCCACATCTATCTCTGCTTCTAGATGGGGAACTCTGAATACAAAAGATGTCTGATTTATCTTTACAACTTTCAAGGTTGGGCTTTGGATCAGAATTGGGCTAAAGCCTCAGTTCTTTCTGGCTGTGTGACTTTAGGCAAGTTTCTTAACCTCTCTGAGCCTCAGTAAATGATCAGTTAAAGAGAGGTAATAAAACATACCTGGTAGGATTGTTGGAGGATACAGTGAGATGATGCATGTGACATGCTCAGTCCTGGCAAGAGTGATGGGAATGCGTGTGGGGCCATGGTAATGTTTCGTGTAGAAATACAGGTTAAGGAGGGGCCTATTTCTGCCCTACTCAGCGAAGAAACTAATAGATGCCACATTAGAAAAAACACGGAATAAAATTTGTGTATTATTTTGGAGGATAGCGTGGGAGGAACGTGGCATCCTCAGATTAGTTGAGGAGACAAATTCGTTCACTCATTCATTCATTCACTCACTCTGTTCACTGAGTCCCTGCTATGTGCCGGCAGGGAACAGGACAGACAAAATCCCTGCCCTCCTCACAGTAGAAAAGTAGACAAATATAAATAAAGAAGGGAATTTCAGCAAGGTGTTGAATGCTACAAGGAAATAAGTAGGGTGATGTCAGGAGGAGAGGAAATGGGGGCTGGTTCATCCAGGGTGGGCAGGGAGGGCCTCTTAGGGGAGGTGACATTTTAACCAAGAGCTGAATGACAAGCAAGAGACAGCCATGAGGGATGTGGAACAGCATTCCTGGCTGAGGGAACAGCAGGTGCAAGAGCTCTGAGGCTGGAATGAGCTGTGAGTAATGGAGGAGCAGCGAGGAGGCCCTTGCGGCTGGAGGCGGTGAGTGGCTGGAGAGTGGGAGACGAGGCCACAGGAGTCAGCAGGGGCCACGTCAGGCAGGGCCTTGGTAAGGGGAACAGATTTTGTTCTAGGCGCCCTGGGAAGCCACCGGAAGAGTCTCAGTAGGGCAGTGAGATCAGGATGAAACTTACTGTACTGGCGCTGCTGGGGTGAGGGCGCTGTTGGGGCTGTCAGAGCTCCGGGGACCAGCGGGGACAAGGTCTGGCAGGGGCGGTCAGAGGAAGCTTCCTGGGAGGAGAAGGCCCTTGGTTTCACCCTGGACAGATTAGGCATCATTCAGCTCCTGGTGTCTGCCAGGTGAAAACTCCGAGGTGGAGGAAGCTCTGCGGTCAGGGCCGCCTGTGTGCACAGGTGCAGCGTAGCAACGTGCACAGATGGTCAGTAATGATCAAACACGGCCGTCTTCAGGAAGCATCTTCGGGCAGTGGAGTTCCAGGGATGGATAGCAAACCCTCAGTCCCTGCCCTCTCCCCCACGGCCCACCGAGGGTCAGGCAGGGAAAGGGGAGTCTCGTGCTGGGTGGTAGGCGGTACGCGAGGCCTCCGCTCAGGCGCTTTCTTAGCGAGACTGTAAAGGCATACCTGTGTGTTTCCTGCGTCTGGCCTCGGCCTGGACGCGTGGTAGGCTACGTCAGCGTCTACTGGGGGGCTGATGCCAGGGGCCAGGGCGGAAGGAGGGACGAAGGCCGACACGTGCTCACTCTCAGGTCGTCCCCATCCCCGAATCTCAATCTCCCCATCGAGCGGGGTGTCCTCACGCTGTTCTGAGTCTTTGGGAGCCTGGACCTTGCTGTCCTTTGCACCCAGCACCCCTGTCCCCTGGCAGAGCCTGGTGTCCCAGGCTCACTTCTCACCCAGGGCCGTGTGTGTGCCGGCCCTGCCGCCTGGCGCGCTCTTCCCTGCACCCCAGCGGTGGCAGACGGCGCCCCGCGGACCCAAGGCAGTTCGCAGGCATGTTTTCCTTGGCCCACATGGTGTTTTCAGAAAATGTTGGATTAGATATCAACATTTAACAATTGGGAGATTTCACAGGAAATGCCGGATTTCCGCCTTCTCTTGAAAAAGTTGTTAGATGCTGTAGTCTTCCCATGTGGCCACGGTCCGCTCCACTGAGGAGTGGCTGCCGCCTTCAGATGCAGCAGGCGCTGGCTGTTTGGCACAGTCTCTACTGGTCTGTTTCGCCTATTTACGACAGTCTGAGGTCCCTGCCTTAGATATGAATTTCGCCGGGTTTTGCATACTGGATCCCAGCTTAAGATTTCACATGATTAACAGTTTACCTGCTAAATCCAGAAGGCCCCTGAGTGAACTACTTGCCAGATGGACTCTTTTGAGGCCCAGAGAGGGACGGAGACTTGCCCAAGTTTGCCCAGCAAGCTGCGAACCCTCCTCCATCCCCAAGGAGGTAGCAGGACCCAGACTGGGCAGAAACACGAGTCAGAGTGGCTGTCCTTTCTATTCCCCCCGCTGCTGTGAGACATTTCCTGTCCCCTCACCGTGGCCACAGGGTTGCTGGTCAGTGCCAGGCCGCCCCCATCTGGACAGCTGGTGGGCCACCGGACGCTGGGACTCCAGCTTCCGCAAGTGGGCACGCACACATCTGCTCACCTCCTTTAGCTGCTGGCAGCTTCCTCCCTGTCCCTGAGTTTCGGGACTTCGAGAATGGAACTGGGGGTGGACAGGACCCAGAGCAGTCTCTTTCCCGCCTGGGGATCCCATTGCACAAAACGGATCCATTTCTTCTCTGCCCGCCTGTGCCTCCAGCCGGGGCTTTGCGAACGCCTCCGCCTACACGCTACCTACACGCCAGGCAGGTCTCTGCTCAGCTAACACTGGGGAGCTAAAAATAGCTCTGCCCCCTCCGGCCCGTACTTGGAGGCGGGACAGCTGGTTTCGATAAGCAGGGGAGCGCGTGCTCTGGCCAGCTGCCGCCTGCCTCCCTTGTACACACATGGCCTCGGCGGAAACTGCCCCGTTCCAGGCTCTCCCCTCTCCTGCTGGCTCGAGTGGGTTGAGCTCCATGCAGAGCCCAAGGAGCGCCCCCAGGTTCCAGGACCGGGGGGCCTGGCTGAGCCTCTGTGCGCCGGACAGTCACGTTGGAGTCGGAAAAGCTGCCTGTCATCCTCTGGCTTGTGAGCACTTCTGGCTTCCCGGGACCTTCCTGCAGAGCCTAGAACGTTCCTTCTTGTTTAATGGTTCATTCCTTCCTTTGCTCAGTGAATGAGTTCTGAGCCCGCTGTGCATTAGGCCTGCTTCTAGGGGCTGGGACAGTGAGTGGACGAGACAAAATCCCCGCTTGCATGGGGAGGATGTTCTGATTGGGCGGGTTAGCTGATAAACACATAAATAAATCTGTAAACAGGACTAATTCAGACGGTGACAAGTGCAGAAGAGGAAGTAAAACAGATGTGATGGATTGTGTCTGGGTAGGGGACTATTTTTGGTTAGGTAGTCAGGGAACGCTTCTCTGAGGAGGTAACATTTGCACTGAGACCTGAAGGATGAAAAGGAACAGCCACACAGAGTCGAGGAAGAGTGTTTCCAGGCAGAGGGAACAGCACGTGCAAAGGCCCTGAGGCAGGCAGGAGTCTGGCGTTGTTCACGAAGGGAAAGGTGGTGGTTATGGCTAAGACATAAGCAAGAGGAGTAGGGCTGAGATGAGCAGGGCTGGGGGCGGAGCAGACAGGGCCTTGTTTGTTGACATGTGGGCAGAGTTTGGATTTTTTTGTTGTTGAGTAACGGGGAAGCCTTTGGGAGGCTTTCCTGTCATTTCTCCCTGCTTGCTGCTTCAATCCTTTCCTGCATCTGTCCACCCCACCCCATGTACCCCCATCTGTCTACCTGTCTTCTGTTCACTGACCATCCACCTCCGTCACCTTCCCTTCTGCCCATTTATCTCCCTGTCAAGTCATCTGTCCGTCCGTTAAGTCACCCGCTCACCTGCCTGTACCTGCCTTCATTCATTTATCCAGCTGTCATCCATCAGCTGTCCATCCACCTGCCCATCCATGCGTTCAGCCTTCTGTCCACCCACTCACTCACCCACCCAGCCACCTACCCATCTCACCCGTCCACCCCTCCACCCACCCGTCCATCCAGAGAGCCTGAGGCAGGCCAGGGCTCTGGTCACACCCACCTCTCTGCCACTGGTAACTAGGAAAGCATGGGGTCTCTGTGCAAGCCCAAGGGCTGTGGGGTCCTAGGCTTTGCTTCCCTGTGGGGAGCTCTTGCTGCGTTTCCTGGGGCGGGTAGCTTAGTGCTGTCCCCGTGGCCCCAGGATTGGGGAAGTCCTCTCAGTGGCATCTTATGTTCCTGGCAGTGAGTTCGTCGCTTGGCTCCTGGAAATTGGCGAAATCAGCAAGATGGAAGAAGGAGTCAACCTGGGCCAAGCCCTGCTGGAGAATGGTATTATCCACCATGGTGAGTGGGGGCTGGGCCCAGCCGGGCCAAGGGGCAGGGTCGGCCAGACCCCAGCAGTGCCGTTCTTGCCTCTGTGTGGCTGCCTCATTCCCTGGGCACGGCGTGGCCCGCGGAAACACGGCTGCTCTCACGGAATTGCTTCCAGGTCTGCAAAACCCAGCGTTCACCTGGGGCACCAGTGAAGGAGGGGCCCCTCAAATAGTCGAGGGTAGGGGGGTAGGATTTTCTATCTGTCCCTTCAGAAAAGAGCAAGAAACCTTTGTTTAAGTTTTAACCACTGCGTGGCAGGCACTGTTGACACGCAGTGAGCGGGAGAGGCCAACATCGCCTGTCCTTGTGGAGCTGACCTTGTAGTCGGAAGGGGAAGGTAACAGACGAGATAGCGAAACACGTACATGTAGGCGGCGATCGGTCTGGCGAGAGAGGGGAGGATGAGTGTGGGTGGCGAGGTTCCGTCTTGAGCAGGGGAGTCGGGGAAGGCCTCACTGAGAAGGTGACGCTGGGCCCAGGACCTGAGCAGCGAGGGAAGGAGCCAGCTGGGCTCCGGGTTTCCAGCAGAGGGAGCAGCCAGGGCCAAGTCCCCAGGCAGGAGTCTAAGCGGTTTGTTCAGGGAACAGCAAGAGCAGGCAGGGGAGTGTTAGGAGACGGGGCAGAGGGCCCGGGGCTGACGGGGAGAGCGGAGGGGCTGGGGTCCGGCACCCTATGGGGGATCGTAGGGTCTGTGGCTTTCACTCTGCGTGGAGGAAAGACCTGCTCAGCCTTGTACTTTAACCCTCTGGCCTCTCGCGGAGGGTGGCCTGTTAGGACTGAGGGTGGCAGCAGGGAGCCCAGCGATGGAATCGTCCAGGCGGGGGCCGCGGGTGGTTCGGGCCAGGGTGGGAGTGTAGGAGGCACGTGACTGATACTTTGAAGGTCAGGCCTTACGGGCTTTGCTCAAGGATCCGAAGCATCAAGGACGACCTCAAGGCCGTTGTCCAGAGATCGTTCCATAAATCTCGGCTGTGGTCTCATAGCCCAGCATGCTGGGCCCCCACACGTCCACTGGGGATCTAGGTCTCAGGACGTGCTGAGCCAGAAGGGTCCCAGTGCAGGCTGGCCCAGGTGCATTCTGGGCCCCTCTCCCCGCAGATGTCCTCGCCCACCCTGCGCGTCGCAGCAGGGCCCTGCACGCAGCAGGAGAGTCTCGTGTGCAAAATAGGGCGGTTGGAGCACCCACCTCACTGGGGCATGGGGAGGGGTCAGTGCGATCACGCAGGACCGGAGCCCGGCCCAGCGAAGGGTGACGTGGAGCGTGGTTGGCAGGGGCCGAGGGGCTGCGCCCAGCCTCATGGCCCCCACCCCCGTCCCCCCAGTTTCTGACAAGCACCAGTTCAAGAACGAGCAGGTGATGTATCGCTTCCGCTACGACGACGGCACCTTCAAGGCGCGGAGTGAGCTGGAGGATATCATGTCCAAGGTAGGGACCCCACCCGGGCCCCCATGAGGTCACCTTGTGAAGTCACCCCGGAGCAGGCCTGTGCCCCAGCGGCCTGCTCTTCCTCCCCTGCCTCCCCCATCACCCTGCGCTCTCCCAGCAGCCTGGATTTGGAGGCTTCTGAAGGATGCGGCCTGATCCCAGAACCCCCCTTTCTTTCTTCCAGGGTGTGAGGCTTTACTGCCGTCTTCACAGCCTCTACACTCCCGTGATCAAGTAAGTTACTCTTTCCAAGCTCAGTTTCTCCTCTATCTCTTTTCAGCTGTGTGGCCTGGGGCCGGCACCTTAACTTCTGTGAACCCCAGTTTCCTTGTCCATCAGATGGGGCTGGGAGTCACCTTCCCTGTAGGTCTGTCGTTAGGATCATGTGAGTGGGTTTGTGGGAAGCTCTGCAGTGTGGTGGTGAAGGGTGTCGGTTCTGGAGCCAGACGGGCTGAGCTTTAATCTGCTAGAGACCAGCCGTGGGGCCCTGGGCAGAGCTGTCTCAGCTCTTTCCTCTGTGGACTGGGGACAATAATAGGAGCCACCTCAGGGCCTTTGCACTTGCTGTTCCCTCTGCTTGGGATGCTCTAGCCGTCCATTCCTCCATGTCTGCCCCTCACTTCCTTCAGGTGTTTCCGTATCAGCGGGGTCTTCCCTGACCACCTTTATAGAGTAGCGTCACCCTGGACTCTCTGTCCTTTCCTTCCTTAGTGTTGGTTTTCTTCTTAAAACTGCTCACTACTCGTCATCTTATATACTCGTTTACCTGTGTACTGTCTTTCTCCCCCGCTGAACTGTAAACTCACTGGGGGCGAGGGAAGTCTTCACTGCCGTGTCCCCGGCACCCTGGGCAGCACCTGCGGTCGCACCACCCAGCAGGACTTTCCGCGCTGATAGAAATGCTCCGTGGCTGCGTTGTCCGATACGGCAGCCAGCGGTCGCGTGCAGCTTTTAAACATTTGACACTGAGGAATGCGATTTTTAATTTGATTTAATATTAATTGAGTGAAATTTAAATTAAAACGACTATACATTGCAGGGCCTAGGGCAAAGTATCACTCAGTGCGCGATTGCTGAGTGAATGTCGAAAGGTCGTTTACCTCTTTGCTTCCGTTTCTGCATCTGTGAGATGGGCAGAACAGCTCGTGAGGATTACTACGTTTACGGAGGCGCTTTGCCCGGCTCCTGGCACCATAATGCCATGAATTTAAATTACTGTGAAACTTAAAGTCGTGGATAAAGGGACGGAGAGGGTGACCTGTTCTTGTCCCAGCTGCAGATCCCTCTGCGCCCCCGGCCCCCTGTCCTGATAGCTTTTATCACCTCCAGAGGGGCGGAGGTGAGGGAGGGAAGGTCAGGCCCTGGCAACCACCTTCATCTCCAGACCCTCCTCCCTCCTTGGCGCCTCTGCTGCCCTCCTGCCGCGGGGAGGCAGGCGGGGGCTCCCCGTCAGCCTGGGAGGAGGGGGCGGCAGGGCGGGCAGCCTGCTGGACCCCCCAGTTCCTAAAGCCTGAGAAAAACTCCCCAGCTAGACTTTATCAGCCTTGACTCAGGCTGACCACGGCATAAGCTCATTTGTGTTGACTTCAGAGGCTGAGAAACTGTTGCAATTTCGCCGCGAGGTCAGTGATCGAACCAGGCTTGGCAGAAGTGTAGGTGCCGCACCAGGGCAGAGCGCCTGCCTCGGGCAAGAACCGTGGACCTCACAGGGCTCCCTGCTCGGTCCCAGGAGCCCACACCAGCCCCACGAAGAGGGCTTTCCACGTCCGTATAGTCTCACGAATGTCAAGAACCAAAGAGCTAAAGCAAAGGAGAGAACTGAGAGTTTTCCCCGCTGCTCTGTTAGAGTAAACCAGGGTCCCCTCAGTCTTGGCACAAGTGACGTTTTGGCCAGGATAAGTCTCTGTCGTGGGGCTATCCTGGGCATAGAGGATGTTCAGCATTCCCGGCCTCTGCCCACTAGATGCCATCAGCACCCCCGAGCCCGGCCCCCCGGGTCACAACAGCCAGAAGTGTCTCCAGACATAGCCGAGTGTTCCTTGGAGGGCAGAATCGCCCCGCGGAGATCCCTTGCCTAGAGAGAGAGTTTCCAGTGCCCCAGAGCGTCTCCTCCTGTCCCCTGCTCTTTAGTGGATGGAGGTCTGGGGTAGAGTGGCCCGGCCCTCGGTGGTGTTGCAAGTTCAGTGTGGAGTGTGGGCTGAGACTCGACCCCTGCCCGGTGCCTAGGTAACCGGGGACTCCCTGACTCCTGGGCACGTCCAGCAGGGCGGTCAGGGCTGCTCCGCCTCCCTCCTCCCCGCCACCCACCTGCGCTTGCCTTTCTCCGCAGAGACCGCGATTACCACCTGAAGACCTACAAGTCGGTGCTGCCCGGGAGCAAGCTGGTGGACTGGCTGCTGGCCCAGGTGAGACTCGTTGGGAGGTGTGTGACCAGCATCTCGCTTTGTCCTTGGACGTGGGGCTTTTCATTTAAAAAAAATTCTATTATTATTTTTAACTGTGGCAAAATACGCATAACATAAAAACCATCTTGACCATTTTTAAGCGGACAGTTCAGTGACATTTAAATATATTCATTGTATTACACAACCGTCACCACCATCTGGCCAAAGACCTCTTTTAATTTTCCTAAACCGAAACTCTGTCCCCATTAAACAAGTCCCCATCCCTCCCCAGCCCTGGCAGCCACCCTTCTACTTCCTGTTCGTATGAACTTGACTGATCTGGGTACCTCCTGTGAGTGGAATCACACAGTGTTTGTCCTCTGTGGCTGGTTTATTTCACTTAGCTTAGTAACATCCTCAAGGGTCATCTGTGTTGTAGCCTGTGTCAGAATTTCCTTCCTTGTTACGGTTGAATGATAGTCCGTTGTTCGTATCTTAGTACCTTTGTGCTGATATAACAAAAAACACCTGAGCTGGGTAATCTATAAACAAATTTATTTCTCACAGTTCTAGAGGCCAGGAGTCCAAGATGAGGGTGCCGGCAGGTGCGGTGTCTGGTGAGGGCCTCATCGCTGTTTCTGAGATGGCACCTCGTTGCCACCTCCTCTGGAGGGGAGGAATGCCATGTCCTGGGGTAGCCCATTTACAAGGGTGCCTAATGCTCCACCCTAACAACTCAAGCACCCCCTAAAGGCTATACGTCTAAGTATTGTGGCAATGGGACCAAGTTTCATCGTGAATTTTGGAGGGAACAAAAACATTCAAACCATAGCAGTGTGTGTAAACTGCACTTTGTTTATCCATCCATCCGTCCATCCAGGGATATGTGGGTGACTTCCATGTTGGGGCTTTCAGTTTTAAAACTTGCGTGGTCCCAGGCAAACTGGGACGGGTTGATCTCATCCTAGCACCAACTGGAGCCTCTCTTTGGAGCTCGCCAAGTCATTCCTTTCAGAAAAGTTTCCGGTGGGTAGGAGCTGGCCAGAGGCTTGGAAAATCTGTGCCTCAGTGTTGTTGAAACTTCCCAAAGGTGTTCGCGCCATCGGGTGCCACAGACACACCTGTCTGCCCGTCCCTTCTCCTTTATGGCTCCCGATCACAGGACATTTACTCTGGGCCAGACCCTGCAGGCCTTGTGCATTATCTGATTGAGTCCCCCAGCCCATTTACCCATGGGGGGCCTGGGGCCCAGAGAGGCCGAGTGCCTGGTCCAAGGGTGCACAGCCTTGCAGTGGCAAAGCTGAGACTTGGACAAGCCTGTCTGACCCACTCGTACTTCGGTTTTGTGCATGTTTCAGGGAGCTCACAGGAATGCCATTCGCGGTCTGTAAAAGGAACAGGAGACACTCGTGAAATCACAATGGCTAAATGTTAATTAAACATCTACAGAGCGCAGCTTTATGTCAGCCCATTCATTGTTAAATTTAGCGTTCATAAAAACTTCATTTCATTTGAAAACAGTTTGCTGGCTGGATTCAGGGAGGTCATGTAAGGTGCTCAGAGCGGTGCCTGGCACAGAGGAATGCTCAGTAACTGCAGCTATTATTGTTATCATTATCATTCCTTGTCTCCTTCACAGAGGAATCAAGAGGGCACGGAATTACCTGCAGTGCAGAAGACTGAAGAAATTGTGGAGGGATTTGGGGGCACAGGGAACAGTAAGACCAAGAAACAAGTGGGGGTGGCAGTCTGCACAGTCCTGCCTTCCCGATGTGCTGGAACAGGCTGCGGGCACACAGGGGTGTCTGTTTAGCGGTTTAGGTGCTTCGGTCAGGGCCCAGACAAGCCAGGGTCCCAGGGCCCTCTGAGACGGCCACTTCTCACCACCGTGGACTTCCCTGTGGCCTCATGTTTCCCGCTGAGCTGCTTTGGTGCGCGGGGCTGCCTGTTGGTTTCAAAGCGTAGTTGGACATGGCTCCCAGGTGGACCCCGGGCGTGAGCTGGGGGTGGGCGGGTCACAGACATGGCAGGAAGGGATGTGAAAGTGTTTGGAGCCGGAGTGGATGGGACACACTGCTGTGGGAATGGGCTGGGACTCGAGATTGGGTCCCAGGATCTGGGGCGATGGGCAGGTGGAAATGCCCTTGTTGGAGCTGGGAGGACGGACGGGGGAGCCCTGGGAGGACGGACGGGGGAGCAGTGGGAGGACGGACGGGGGAGCCCTGGGAGGACGGATGAGGGTGCGCTGGGAGGACGGACGGGGGAGCCCTGGGAGGACGGATGAGGGTGCGCCGGGAGGACGGACGGGGGAGCCCTGGGAGGACGGATGAGGGTGCGCCGGGAGGACGGATGAGGGTGCGCCGGGAGGACGCAGCCTTCTCTCTGGCACGGGGGAGGGGGTGCCACTGGGCTTCCCAGCGGGTGGGCGGGGGCGAGGGCAGGCTTCACACACCTGGACCTCAGGTGGCCGTCCGCTGCTGGTGGTCTGTTCCTTGTCAGCGTTTGGTGGTATTTGAAATGAGGGGTAAGAAGAGATGGTAGGGAAATTAGACAAGAGGGCGCATTAGCTCATCCTTCTTTTTTAAAAAACTATTTTTTACGCACCTCCTGGGTACCAGGCACTGTCTTAGGTTCTAGGGACAGTGAAGGAAACAAGACAGAAGTTGCTGTTGCCACCGGTCCTAGATTCTGGGGAGGGGCAGAAGAGACACGTGGTAAATACGAAAATAAGCGAGATGTATGGCGTGTCCACTGGTTCTAGGTGCCGGCGAGGCGGAGGGGCAGCGTGCGGGAGCAGGAGGGGGTCGCGTTGAACACAGAGGCGGGGGTGGTGGGGCAGAGAGCCGAGGGAGGCAGGAGCGAGCCCGGGGGGCGTCTGGGGAGCAGCGCAGAGGCTCCGAGGTGGAGGCTGCTGCGTTTGGGACGCAGAGAGGGGGCCTGTGTGGCTGGGGAGGCCGTGGGAAGGCAGTGACGGGGACGCCACGTGCACTGGTGACGCAGGGCTCCGAGCACAGGGGCGATGTGCTCAGACAGGCCCCCTCTGGCTGGCTGTGAGGACGGGCTGCAGGGCTGAGGCTGGAGGCAGGGAGGAGCCAGCATCAGAATTCCAGGCAGGGGGGAGGGGTGGGGACGGGGGGAGAAGTGGTCGGACTCTGGATGTCTTGAAGGTGGACCTGGCAGCGGTGCCAGCGGGTGGATGGGCTGCGGGACATGAGGGACAGAGAGGAGTTGAGACGACGCCAAAGCCTTCGGCTCGAGCTGCGGTTTACTGAGCCGGGAGGCTGTGGAAGTGGCCGGTCTGGGGAGGTCAGGCCTCCACGGAGCGCTGCAGCGGTCAGGGGCTGGGGACGAAGAACCAGCGAAGGCCATTGCTGGCGACAGTTTCTCTTTGGTGGTTGGTGTGGGGCACGGCGGCGGCCCTCTCGTGGCCAGTCTTGTCAGGGAAGCCGTGGTGCTGGCCACAGGCTCCCCTAGAGTAGCTTGAGTCATTGTCACTTGGTCCCGAGGACACCCCACCCCCCAGCCAGCATCCTGCTGCAAGGGGAGGCAGCGGAAGGATGTGGCACAAAGGTGGCAGCTGGCCACACGTGTCTGTCCACTCCAGCGAACTTTCCGTGGCTTGGCGTGAGGACACGGGGTCGCTAACTGGAGCTGGCGCGGGAGGATGGCTTCCCTGAGACTGCCGGAGAGGCAGCTGGCGTTCGGCTCTGGGTCAGGGAAGGGGGCGGAGGGTGAGCGTGCCTGTGTGGGTCTCTCCGTGGAGAGAGGTCGGTGGCAAGATGTGACCTTGAAGACTGCTTACAGCAAGTCTTGATTTCAAGAGTCACACCCACCTTTTACCTTAGCAGGAAAGTGAGAAAAACACACAATTGTTTATAGTTTAGGGGTTTTTTTTGGTCGGGGGGACACATCTTCATTTCTAACTTCTCCATCATTCTACCTCTTTAAAATGTTGATTGAATACCTACTAGATCAGTTAGACATGCTTTTGGCCGTGAGTAATAGGAAACCTGACTCATGCAGTAAAGACTTTTTTCTCTCACATAATTAAATGCCTGGAGTTTGCGGTCCTAGAGCTCAGCAACGCTGTCTGCACGAAACGTCTTCTACCTTTGTTTTCTGCTATTCTAGTATCTTCTTACCAGTTGCCTCATAGTCACATGATGGCGGCCACAGCTCCAGGCATCACATCTATGCAGAACTAGGGCCAAAGGCAGGCAGCAGAGACAGTTGGAAAGCACTTTTCATTCCAGTATTAGGGGAGGAAATGTCCCTCAGTCTGCCCTGAACCCCGCGAAGGATCTCAGGGCCAGGTGGGTCCCACATATGCCCTTAAACCAGTCTCTCGGGAAGAGAGCAGGAGTTACTGAGAGTGGCGTGGAATTCCTTGGGATTCATTCCTTGTGTCTTGGGAGGGGCTCTCTAGTTGCTACTCAGATAAATGAGGGCTCTTTTAACCCTCAGGATAAGGCGGGCATAGGCCTTAGGTAGACAGTTTATGTTCTGTTTTGGCTCTGATCTCCACGGTGCATTATCTCGTTCAATCCTCAGAACAACCTGAGGAAAGTACAGTTATTCTCCTCGCTTTACTGCTGGGGAAACTGAGGCTCAGGTTATGTGACCTGCCTCGGGGCACACGGACATTGGGATGCTCACTCTGAGATACTCTGTGCGTGGGGCGGGGTTGTCATGCCCGACAGTCAGTAATGATGGTCCTAACGATAGCTGACAGCGTGGAATCTGAGCAGGAGCACCACCCGGGTGGCAGAGGCCGTGCAGAGCCCAGGGCGCATCTGAGAAAGAAATGAAAATACAGATGGGGAAGTGAAGCTCAGAGGGGTTAAGGGATTGCCCAAGGTCAAGAACGGAGCAGGGCTTTGAACCTGGGGACCCCAGCTGCTCTCGGTGGTTTTGGGGTCTTTGCTTCGTGGGCTCCAGGGTGCCCCAGGGTGCGGCTGTCAGATGTCGGGCAGGGGTCAGCGGCTGGGACGGGAGAGGGCGGAGGACAGGCCAGGGAGCCAGGTGCGGGAGGGCACAGAGCTGCGGACTGCCGTGCCGGCTCTGCAGAAACGTGTCCAGGAGTCCGCCACGCCGACTCCACCTGCAGGCAGATGGCACAGCGAGGGCAGCAGGACTCTCAGCACGGGTGCGGGGGTCAGGGTGGGGGAGGCAGAGAGCCCGCTGGCAGCCTGGGGTACCAGGGAGAGAAACAAAGGACGAATAGCAACAGGAACCTTGGCTGGAAGCCTGGGTAGCTAACTGCTCCTCTGAGCCTCAGTTTCCCTGTCTGCGCCTTCCTCCTGGTGGGAGAAAATGCCACTTTCGGGGACTGCTGCAGGGAGGTGGGCGGGGCTTCCTCTTCAGGTGGTGCATCCAGGCCCTTCCTGTTTCACCGTGGGCCTGAGAACGCGCTGCTGGTCTAACTTTAGGAGCCTCTGGGATGGTCACCCCTGGGCCTTCTGGGGAGAATGCGGAGATGGGGCTGTGAGCGCCTGAGAGCCAGGTGGGCTCCAGATGCCCGCCCGGGCCTCCCAGGCGGTGGAGCTGGGCCTGCCCACCACCCGGCAGCTGTCTGTCCCCTGCCGGCGCCTCGCAGCTGGGAGGCGGCTGCTCCGGATGTGGCCTCTCGTAGCCGCCTGCGCTGGCAGGGCTCCGAGCATGCTGGCCCTCCAGCCACTGGCTTGGGGTCCGGAGGGAGGAATTTGTCTTTTTCAAGTCAGCCCAGGGCAGGCAATGTGGTGAAATACCACGGCCAGAGGCTGTCCCCAGGCCCTCTCCCAGGGCTGAGTCCTGCAGCCTCTGAATAGCACTCGCGTCTCTGGCTGGAAGACACCCTCTGCAACCCCTGCGGCTGCTGCTGCTGCGGAGGGGACAGGCAGGGCCTCGCAGAATTTCTCACTCTGGGAGTCGGAGAGAGGAGGTCGTGCCCTGTGACTGACCTGGCCACAAGCTCCTACGTGACCTGGCCCCTGCCGACGACTCCTTTATTTAAACAACAAATGTTAATACTGAGCACTGGCTCCAGGCCAGGCCCTGTTCCCGGCACTTAGGATCGAGCAGGGACGTAGCAGCACGAACTCCTGGCCGCAGACCCGACCCCCCCGTCCCCCCCGCCAGCCACGCCACGTTTCCTCCTGGGCTCCGGGCTGCTTCCCTCCTGACCTTTGCCCCTGCTTTCCTGACCTCCTTCCCATCTCCTGCCGTTCCCTCTGCTTGACACCCTGCTCCTGTGTGCGTACGTGCGACTCGCACACGTGGCCTGGACAAGTTGAGGTTGTTTGGGTTGCAAGCAACAGAAACAGACTGGCTAATTTGAGGGGGACAAAGAAGAAGACAACTCGTTGGAAAAAGATGGGGTGCTCCCAGATCTGGGGAGACCCCGGAGGCAGGCCTAAGAAAGAACTGGCTCAGGAAGCTCCAAGCAGCAGGCGCTGAGGGACACCGCCTTCAGGACACTGCTGTTGGGGAGAATCAGCACCAACTGTTCCCTGTCCTTGGGTTCCTCCGCTCCGGTGTCGTGTTCCTGGGGCAGGCAGCATCCGTTGGCTTAGCAGGGATCGTGTGTCCTCCGGCTGCCCAGGAGGGTGGCAAACTTTGGTGGACAGCCCCACGAGGTGACATTCCACCCGGGAGAGTTGGCCTCAGGGTGGAACCAGCAGATGCCCAGGGGACAGGCCACACCCGTTCATTCTTCAGGTTTTGGGTTGGACGTCGCTGTCTCGGGGAAGCCCTGAGATGAGGCAGGTCCCTTGGTTCAGATTGTATCAGTTTGGAATGTTTTCAGTTGCAGAGGTAGAAAAGCCACCTAAACAGTGGCTTTCACAGATGACACCTGCCAAGAAATGTGGAACTAGGTGGGTCCAGGGCTGGTGTATGGACTCAGTAGTGTCAGCAAGGACCCGAGAACCTTCCGTCCTTCACTCTGCCGTCCTTAGCGTCTCGGTGTGTCTGCCGTCTCGATCACAGGGGGGCCATGACTCTATCCCAGGTAGGGAGGGGCGGTGCTGCTTTTCCCGTTTATCAGGGAGCCAGGTGGTTTGCAGAAGCCACCAGTAGGCTTCCCCAGCTGTCTCACTGGCTAGAGCTTGGTCAGTTCGCAATGGAACTTTATTTCTGGTATCAGAGACACAACTACGGAGGCTGAAACAAATCAGGGCTTATGTTCTGTTGCACGAGAGGAGCCCAGAGGTTGGAGGTCCAGAGCTGCCAGGCCAGTCTCATCATAGCTCTGGGGACCACACTGTGTCTTTCTGCCCTGCCTTCCTTAGCATGTTTCCAACCTTGAGGTCACCTTGTGGTCTAGGATGATTTCGGGAGTTGCAGCTGTCACATCTTTGTTCCAGGCAGAAGGAAGAGAAAGAAAAGGGGGTTCTGCCAGATCATCCTATCTCTGATTTCTGCGTGTATCTCCTTGGCCACCTCTAGCTGCAAGGGAGGCTGGGAATGGCTATAGGTTCCACTGCGAGGGAGCGATTGGGAAAGGGTTCTTCCTAGGCAACCAGCATTGCCACTTAAGATCTCCTTTTTCCTTTGTAGCATTGATCACAAGTACAGTAAAATCATCTTGTTTAGAGTTTATTAGTAATTATCACAAACGTGTTTTTGGGGTACTGCGATAACACAAAAGATTCCAGCCCTCGTGGAGCCTACATTTTCGGGGGCTTTGTAGGCTTTTCACCCGCCGTGCTCAGCCTCTCGGATACAGCCTAACGCCCTCCCCTTCTTGTTCCCTTCCAGGGAGACTGCCAGACTCGGGAGGAGGCCGTGGCGCTTGGCGTGGGCCTGTGCAACAATGGCTTCATGCACCACGGTAATCCGCCCCTCGCCCTCAGCCCGGCCTCCCGGGGCCTCGCTCCCTGGGCTCTGTGTCCAGGCGCGGAAGGACTCGTGGTTTACAAAGTGGGGAGGGGGACCGAAGCCAGGCCTGTGGCTCTGTAGACCCTGGGGGGTCGGGGTGGCTCACGAATCCCACCTCCTTCCCCTCCCGGCTCTGTACCGACGGGGACGCCGCTTCAGGTGTCCAGCGGGGACCAAAATGGCCAGAAACGCTTGACTGGAGAAACACGGCCCTGGTTTGAAGTCCGATCCGTGGGCTTCCCGTGCCCGTCTTCCTGCATCGGAGGTGGCCTCCCAGGGTGGGCTGCGAGGCTGCAGGGTGCCGGCCTGGCCTGAGGGCTCACGGGAGGAGAGGAGACAGGAGGGCCGTGGGGTGAGAGGCAGGAAGCCCCTCCTGGGACGTTCGTGCCTGTCTTCCCAGCCTCACCCCTCAGATAAGCTGCTCCTCTTCCCACAGGGAGAGAGGCAGGTGTGAGGGGTGGAGAGGGGCGGTCCTCAGAAGTTCCTGAGGGGGAAGCTGGGGAGGAGGAGGAGAAAGTGGTTCCACTGACAGCAGTTTACATTAAAACAGCAGTTTACGCTCTGTGTGCCTGGTCTCTTTCTAAGCACTTCCCATGTACTTATTAGCTCAAGCCTTATAGCAGCCTTTGACATTAGTGTTAACATCATCCCCGTTCTAGAAATGAGGGAACGTAAGCGCAGATAGGAAACTTACTCGAGGTGACATGGAAGTAGGAGCCAGGATTGGGACCCAGGCAGCCTGGCTTCCCAGGCCATGCGCTCAGCCGCTGGGCCCTGTGGCCTCTCGCTTTGCTGGCCTTGGGGGAGCCCTGAGTCTCCTACCCTTTAAGTGCAAGAGGCAAACGTTTAACCCCTGCCGTCCGGTTACAATGGCTCACACCTGTAATCTCAGCACTTTGGGAGGCTGAGGTGGGAGGATCCCTTGAGCCCAGGAATTCGAGACCAGCCTGAACAACATAGTGAGACCCATCTCTACAAAAAAAAAAAAAAAAAAAGAAAATTTAAAAATTAGCTGGGTGTGGTGGTGCGCACCTGTAGTCCCAGCTACTTGGGAGGCTGAGGCAGGAGGATCCCTTGAGCCCAGAGATTCAAGGTTCGTAGTGAGCTGTGACCACACCACTGTACTCCAGCCTGAGCAACACAGCAAGCCCCTCTCCCTAAAAAAAATCAAACAAAGAAAAAAAACTTTTAATCTCTGCCAAGAAGCCTTTTTCTTGCTTCTAGAACATTCCTCAGGGCCTTTGCACTTGCAGTCTTAATTGCCTAGGGTGCTCTCCTACCTCACCCCTGCATGTGATTCAGGGATTCGGCTCAGTCGACACCTCCCTGGTGAGGCCCTCCCCACCCCCTGCAGCCAACATAGCCCCTCCCCCTCATCACTGTCCCTCACTAGGATTCACTTTTCTTTAAGGAGCTGTTCTGTCCCTGGTAGACGGATCCCACTCATCCTTTCTGCCTTTGTCCTTTCTGGTGTTATCCAGCAGGTGTCTTGTGTGTGCCAGGCGCTGTGCTAGGCTCCGGGGACAGAGCCGTGGCGAGGACAGAGAACAGTCTTGCCCTGGGGAGCTCATGGCCTCGTGTACGCGTGTGCGTGTGTGTGTGTGTGTGTGTGTGCGCGCGCGTGCACGGGTGCGCACATGTGTACATGTGTAACAAACAAAAATCAAATCGTACATTTTTTGGAGTTTCAAAGGGCGTGGGCACGTGAGGAGAACTTCGGCTTTTACCCTGAGTGAGGTGGGCGTCCCGGAAAGGTTCCGAGCAGAGGCGGACGTGGCCGACGTGGGTTTTACAAGGTCCCTCTGGCTGCCTGTGGAGAACCGTCTGGGGTGAGGGTTGGGGCGGAGGAAGCAGAGAGGCCGGTGGGAGGTGGCGTGATAGTCCCGGGCACGGACAGTGTGGCGGGACCCGGGGGTGGCTGAGGAGGGGTGAGAAGTGGTTGGATTTGGGAGACCCTGAGTCACGGGAAGGTCTTTTGGCCATTTTTCCTTCCTGGCCTCTGCTTTCTTGTTCTAACTCAGAGGGTGGCAAACTTTCTCTGTAAAGGGCCAGACAGCAAATATCTTAAGGGCCTTTGTAGCATAAAGGCAGCTACAGGTGGTCGTGGCCATGTGCCAGTAAAACTTCGTTTAGAAAAGCAGGCAGTGGGCCATCGTTTTCGACCCCCGGTCTGACTGCTGGGCTTGCTGTCCCCTCGGCAGAGTGAGCCGGGTGCCGGCGAGCTGAGAGGCCGTCGGGCCCATCCCCTGCCTCGTGGCCAGTAGGCCTGCTTCTAGGCCTGACTCCCATAGTCCCATGCTCCTCTTGGGCCTCAGTTTCCCCCGTTTTCCACTGAAGCCCTTGCTGTCCCCTCCTTCTCTGAGCTCGGGATGCCCACGGCTCTGTGGGACAAGGACTCACTGCCCGGCTTCCCGTTTCCCTGGCTTGAGCTGGGCAGGTCAGGCCCGACGTCGGTGGCCTTGGGCATCTTCACCCATCTACCGGGTCTCACCAAAGTCCCTCATTCCCAGAAGCTACTCTCGTCCCCTCAGGGCCTCTGACGGCTCCAGCCCTCCCGCCGGTCAGCTGGGCAGAGCCTCTCATTGTGGGCGAGGATAATTAGGGGTCCTCCCCGGCTGCTATTCCGGGAAGGCTGCCGGCTGAGGACGTTCTGCGGGGAGGGGTGTGGGGGGTGACTCCCAGGCAATCCTTACGCCCTCAGGGCCCCTCAGGGAGAGAAATTGCAGGCCGCAGCCCTGCTGCCGGTTCCCTGCCACGAACTCAAAAATAGGCTAAAACAGGAAAGGGCCTAATCCTGGGCTCTGCGGCTGCAGCAAAACACAGGGTGGGGTGCAGGGCGCGGGTGGGGCGAGGCCTCCGCGCCACCTTTCCTGGCACCTCCCTTGGCGCCTCCCACATCTGAACTGAGCCTGCAGGGCCCTATGGTGTCTCCAGGGAGGGACCCTGAGGCTGGGGTCCAGCTCACTCACTTTAGACACTTCCGGGGAAACTGAGGCTCCTCATTTACACCCCGCAGCCGCCCCGGCAAGTCAGTGCTGTTACATTTGTAGATGAGGAAACCGGGGCTCGGAGAGGCTAAAGGGCGTGAAGTCAGAAAGGGACCGAGCAGGGATTTGACCCGAGATCTGCGCGTCTCCTGCAAAGCCTGACCAGCAGCCTCGACTGAGAGACGTCGAAGTCGGTCCCTCACTTGGCTGAGCTCGCGGACTCGAGGGATTCCACGCTGTTTCCCCAGACATTTCGGCTGAGACACAACATTTGCGATTCTTCCTCCCACTCCTGGGATCTTCTAACTTATTTATAGCAGAGGCGAAGCCAGCCGGCCCCCTGGGGCCTGGCTCCCCAGCTCCGGGGAAGGCAGCAATTTGTGTCTGTTTTTGCCAAAGTAATAACAGGGGTGGCCTGAGGAGGGTGCTCAGTAACAGGTAGAGTCCCCATGGACTGTCCTGGGAGACCAAGGACAAAGAAAGAACTGCCTCCTGCTGCTCTCCATTGAGTCACCAAATTGAGAAAAAGCCCCCGTCTCCAGGAATGACGGGGTTGCCTCACAGCTAAGGCAGCTGGCTTTCCTTGTTCTAGGGCCCTGCCGACCTGGCAGCTAACCGTCTTTATCTCTCCCAGCCTCAGTTTCCCCCTTGTGCATTGGTTATATTAGTCCCTGCCTCATCTGCCGGGCCTGGCTGGGCACTGTGGAGAAAGGAGGAGCCTGCTGCCTGCTGGCTCTGTGACCTTGGGCAGTTTGTTTAGCTTTCTGGGCCTCAGTCTCCCCATTTATAAAAGGGGTACAGCAAATCCCTCCTGTTCAAGGAGTAATGAACTTAAGCGTGCACCCCCGTCCCCGGTGTGCTTGGCACTAGCAGGTGCTGCGTTAGAATATAAGCTGCAGGGGACAGGTCACATATTGGTTGTTACTGGTTATTTTTATTCATTTTCCCAGCTTCTCCTAGAAAGGGGTCAGCACACTTTTTCTGTGAAGGGCCAGATAATAGAAATTTAGGTTTTGTGGGCCAATTAGGCTTTGTGGGACAGTTACTCAACTCTGTCACTGTGGCTTGAAAGCAGATGCAGACAATGCATAAACAGGTGGCTGTGACAATAAAACTTTATTTGTGAGAACAAGTAGTGGGCCAGATTTGGCCTGTGGGGCCTTTGTTTGCCAGTCCCTGGTCTAAAGCATCTCTTCGTGGTTTGTTTCCAATGGCTGGCGAGGCTGGGCTCCTTTCCGCACTGCTGCCTGTTCATGGCCCGTTCACAGCTTTGCCCATTTGTCTGTGAGTTTCCCAGCTTTTTATGGTTGACTTTTTAGAGATTTTTGATATTCTAGGTATTTACTCCCTGTTGGTTTTCGACTCTACAGTTATCTTCGAATCTACCATCTGCCCATGGAGTCGTTACTGATAGGGCTTCTTACTTTTGGTACCATACGAGGGGGTCTTGTACGTGGACTCCTTTTCTGCTCTAGGATGAAGATACTTCCCTAC
This sequence comes from Avahi laniger, assembly GCA_963575035.1. Lineage (NCBI taxonomy): Eukaryota > Metazoa > Chordata > Mammalia > Primates > Indriidae > Avahi > Avahi laniger. The sequence continues at coordinate 152 of CAUYSK010044826.1, read as the reverse complement.
ATTTTGTTTGGTTAGCTTTAGTTTCACTGTTCATATTTAGATTTTTAATCCATCAGGAGTTTATTGTTGCACGTGGTGTGAGGTGGGGATCCGATTTTTCCTTTCCCCTGCTGAGTGAGTTAAGTTTCCCTGCACGGTCTGCGGAATACTCC
>CAUYSK010044820.1:0-10119 GCA_963575035.1 Avahi laniger | reverse complement strand
AAGACTTTTTCCCCCAATTTTATTGAGCTATAATCTATATGCAATGAAATGTACAGGTCTTAAATGTACAGTTTGCTGAGTTTGGATAAATGTATACACCCATATAATCCATATTCCCACATGCATCTCCAGATAGAGGAGATTTCTTTTACCCCAGAAAATTTCCTCATGGCTTTACTTAGTGAATTCTAGCACTATCAAGAGAACCACTGTTGGGATTACTATCAACATACATTAGTTTTATCTGTTCTAGGTCTTTGTGAACAGATAAAACTGTATTCATGAAAGCATACAGCATTTATAATTTTGTGTCTTGCATCTTATACTCATCACAGTGTTTTAAGCCTCATCAGTGTTGTTGCATGTGTTAGTAATTTATTCCTTTTTATTGCTGAGTAGTAGTATTCTATTGTATGAATGAACCATAATTTGTATGTTAATTCTCCTGTTGGTGGACATTAGGGTAGTTTCCACATTAGGGCCATTATATATAAGGCTGCTATGAACATTCTAATAGAGTTATGCATAATAATGTTGGGTTTTTCATAAAAATCCTTTATCAAATTGATGAAGTTTCCTTCTATTCTTAGTTTGCAGAGAGCTTCTATAATGAATGGGTATTGAATTTTACCAAATGTTTTTTTTGAATTTATTAAGATTATCACATTTTTTCCTTTATTTCATTAATGTGAATAATATTGATTAGTTTTTAAATGTTGAAGCAACCCTACATTCCTGGAATAAACCCACTTAATCAAGATGTGCTATTTTTTATAATGCTGCATTTTATTTGCTAGTATTTTGTTAAGAATTTTTGCATCTATGTTTATGAAGAATATTATTCTATAATTTTATTGTAATATCTTTATCTGGTTTTTATATCAGGGTTATAATGGCCTCATAAAATGAGTTAGAAAGTATTCATTTTTTCTCTATTTTCTGAGTTTGTGTAAGGTAGATGCTATTGCTTCCTTAAATGTTTGATGAATTCACCAGTGAGCTAAACCTGGTCTGGAATTTTTTTACTGGGAAGGTTTGACCATAAATTCTATTTCTTTAACAGATATGGGACTATACATATTTTCTATTTCTTGGTGTGTCAGTGTTGTTATCTTTCAAGAAATTTGTCATTTTCATCTAAATTTTCAAATTTATTGGCATAAAATTGTTCGTAATATTACCTTATCCTTTCAATGTCTGAAGTATCTGAACTGATGCTTCTTTTTTCATTTTTGATATTGGTAATTTGTGTTTCCTTTTTATTCTTGATTAGTCTTGCTAGGGGTATATCAATTTCGTTAATCTTTTCAAAGAAACAAATTTTTATTTTCTCTATTGTTTTTCTCATATCTATCACATTCTTCTCTGCTCTTTATTATTTTTTATTTTCTGATTACTTTAGGTTTAATTGCTCTTTTTTGTAGCTTTTTAGAGTAGAAGCCTAGATCACTGGTCTTAAATATCTCTCTTTTCCAATAAAGCATTTAAAAAGATAAATTTCCTTCCAATTACTTCTCTAGTTGCATCCCACACATTTCGATATATTGTATTTTCATTATCATTCATTTTGAGATATTTTAAGTTTTTTCTTGTGATTTCTTTTTTGATCCATAGGTTATTTAGAAGTGTGTTGCTTAATTTCTAAAGATTTGTGAAGTTTTCCGACATCTTTTTGTGATTTAATTCTAGGTGATCAGAGAACTTACTCTGTATAATTTAAATCCTTTGAAATATATCAAAACTTGTTTAATGGCCCAGTGTATGCTCTATCTTGGCATATGTTCCATGTGCATTTGCAAATAAAGTGCACACAGTTGTTTAGTGTAGTGTTCTATAAATATCAATTAGGCATAGAGTTGTTCAGATCTCCTATATCCTTATTGCTTTTTTTTTTTTGCCTAAGTTTTCAATCAAGTACTGAAAAAAAGGTATTACAATTTCTAACCATGATTATGGATTGTCTACTTCTTTCTTTAGTTCTGTTAGTTTTTGCTTTGTGTATTTTGAAGCTGTTATTAAATGTATATTCATTTTGAATTATTATATATTCCTGATTAGTTTACCTTGTTGTGAAATGTCCCTGTTTATCTCTGTCAATATTCTTAGCTCTGAAATCTACTATGTGTGATATTAATACAGCCATTCTAGCTTTCCTATAATGAGTATTTGCATGGCATATCTTTTTCTAAAATTTAAGTTCTAACTAGTTTGTACTTTATGTTTAAAGCATGACTCTCATAAACAACATATATTTGTGCCCTGTTTTTATTTAGCTTGACAATTTCTACCTTTTGATTACAGTGTTTAGTCCACTTATATAAATGTAATTAGTGACACCTTAGGATTTAACCCTATTATTTTGCTATTTGTGTTCTATTTGTGATCTGTCCTTTATTCACCTGTTCCTTCTTTCTTGCCTTCATTTGGATTAAATAAATATTTCTTATTATTCCATCTTATCTTCTCTATTGACTATTAGCTATGCCTGTTTATTCATATTTTAAAGAAGAACTACAGTATACATCATTAATTTATTAAAGTCTACTATGGGCCGGGTGTAGTGGCTCACACCCGTAATCCTAGCACTCTGGGAGGCCATGGAGGGAGGATTTCTTGAGCTCAGTAGTTCAAGACCAGCCTGAGCAAGAGTAAGAGCCCATCTCTACTAAAAATAGAAAAACTAGCCAGGCGTGGTGGTGCATGCCTATAATCCCAACTACTCAGGAGGCTGAAGCAGAAGGATTGCTCGAGCCCGGGAGTTTGAGGTTGCTGTGAGCTAGGCTGATGCTACGGCACTCTGGCCCAGGTGACAGAGTGAGACTCCTTCTCCTCCTCAAAAAAAGTCCACTATGAATTCAGTATTACTCCACCTCACAGATAACACAGTATACTTATGTCATATACTTCCCTTTATTTTCTTCTGTCCTTTCTACCAGTATGGTCATATGTTTTACTCCTGTATATGTTACAAACCTCCTCAATACATTATTGTTTACATGTTAAATAACTAATTGTATTTTAAATAAAGTAACAATAAATGTATTTTATATATTTACCTACATATTTATCATTCCTAGTATTCTTTATTCCTCTATGTAGATCCAACTTTTTGTTATTATTTAATCTCAGCCTGAAGGTCTTCTGTTTACATTTCCTGTGGTGTAGTCTATTGTAATAAATCTTTTCAACATTTGTTTATATGGAAATGTCTGTATTTCTACTTCATTTTTGAAGGAATTTTTGCTGAATATAGAATTTTAGGTTGACAGGAACTCCCCACCCTACTTTTAGCCCTTTAAATGTGATTCCATTGTCTTCTGGTTTGCATTGATTTTGATGAGAAGTTAGTGGATATTCTCATCATTGTTCTCCTGTGATAACTCTCCCTTGTAAGAATTTTTTGTTTTGTATTATTGTTGTTCTTAGCAATTAGACTATGATATGGATAGAAATAGTTTTCTGTGTGTTTATACTACTTGGAGTTTAATAAGATTTTTCAGGCTTGCAAGTTATTTTTCATCAGATTTGGAAAAAGTTATTATTTCTCAATTTTTTTTTTTGTCCCGGTTTTTCTCTCTTTTCCTTCTGGAACTACAATTACAAATACGTTAGATTTCTTGACATGATTCTACAGGTCACCAAAAGGATATTTATTATTAAAATTCTCTTTTAAAATTTGGATAATTCCTTTGGACTTGTTTTCAAGTTTACTGAGCTTTTTCTCTGCAATGTCAAATCTGCCTTAAGCCTATCTAAAGAATTTTTTATTTCATATATTGCATTTTTTGCTCTGAGAATTTACAATTGTTCTTTTTTATGGTTTCCATTTCTTTATTAGGTTTCTCCTCTGTCCACACATGTCAATTATATTAATTCTTGAAGATGTTTATAATACCTGTTTTGAAGTCCTCTCTCATTAATTCTAATATTTCTGACAACTCTGGATCTGTTTCTACTGACAATTTTTTTTCTCCTGGATATGGAACACATTTTCCACTTAATTGTATGTCTAGTAATTTGTTATTGTATGCTGGATTTTTGGGATGCTATTTGGTTGAGAGTCTTCCTTTAATAAGTGCTGAATTTTTTTTCTGGATGGCAGTTAATTTACTTGGTCTGTCAGTGCTATGGTTTGAATGTGTTCCCTCCAAAATTCATGTGTTGAAACTTAGTGGCCAATGTGATACTATCAAGAGGTGGAGCCTTTAAGAGGTGAGTAGGTCATGGGGACCCTTCTGAATGGGATTAAGGCCCTTATTAAAGAGACTTCACACAGCATTCTGCCCTCTTTTCGCCTTCCATTTTTTCCACCGTATGAAGACACAGTGTTCCTTCCCTCTGGAGGATGCAGCAACAAGCAACAAGACTTAATCTTGCAAGGAGAGACTATACCCCTCACCAGGTACTGACCTGCCAGCACCTTGATCTTGGACTTCGCAGCCTCCAAAACTGTGAGAGAGAAATTTCTGTTCTTTATAAATTATCCAGGCCCAGGTGTTTTGTTATAGTAGCACAAATGGATTAAGATAGTCAGGGTTTGGTTTTAGGCTTTATTAGGGTAAATCTATAGTCGTTCTTACTCTGGGGCTAGAGTAGCCCTACTCCTAACATTTGGTCACTAGGCAGTCTCAACTAATTAATGTAAAATTTTTTTTTTTTTTTGAGACAGAATCTCACTGTGTTGCTTGGGCTAGAGTGCCGTGGCGTCAGGTCTTTTACTTTCTGTTTTAGCAGAGCTGGAATATCTGTGGAGTCCCCATTCGGCTCACACTCCATTAATAGTTGTCTAGAGTCTCATTCTGAACACATGCAGCTTAGCACCCAGCCAAAGACTCAAGGAATTCCATACTCAAAATTCGGGGCCTCTCTCTTCTCAGGTACCCTACCCTGAAAATTCCAAGCAGCCTCAGAATTCCTGAACTCTGATCTATCTTTTTTCTGCCCACAAAACTGCTTTATTCCTTTTGGGCTCTACTTCCCTGTCCCTTTATTTGCAATGTGCCCAGGCAATTTTTTTTTCCCCTCAAGTATTGAATTTTTCACAGGGATGAATGGGAAATTCACCTTGTGTATTTTCCTTCTCTTAAGGATTATGCTCCTCTATTGCCTGGTGTATAATGCCTGCAAATCAATTCTTTTCATACATTTTGCCCGACATTATAGTTGTTTAAAGTGGGAAGGCAAGTCTGATATCTATTTTTCTATCACTGCTGGAATTAGAAGTTGCATCCAGGAAGTTTTTGTACTGCTGTAAGACACTAGGAATTTTCTAAGTCCCCAGAGGAGGAAGAGCTAGGAGGAAAAGAGGAGGAAGAAATCTAAATGTTTAGGCTCCAGAATTTCAACGCTGGAAGACCTTAAGAGCAACAATCATATTACAAAGAAGGGACTTGAATTTGCATGTGAAGACTACTTTTGCATAAAAACCAAGAAAATATCTATTGTCTATTTGAAAGAGCAAGGCGATGGCTGCTGATGGATAATATAAAGAAGGTAAAGCCCTTTTAAGCCCCATTAGGCTACAATGAGGCACTAAACACCTGTTTCATCAGCAGGGTGGCTGGAGGTTGAGGTGAAATTTTAATTGATTGAAGAAGATAAAACAACGTGATTTTTCTTGTACAAAGTTTGGGGAATAAGTTTCTAATTCTCTAAAGAAACTCTCATAAAAACAATCAGTCAAGTCGGTTTCTTTGCTGTGGCCATTTATCCTCATGAGATACTTAGCTGTAATCCTCATTAGAAAATTAAAGGAATTACTAAAATTATAAAAAGCTAACCAAAATGTTCCTACAAATTCTTGAAAATCACACGAGCAATGATTAAGAAAAGGGGTCTTTCTCTCGATGTAAAGCTGTGAAACATAAACACTGAAGGAATTACACTTTCTCTAGCATGCTTAAGAGTAATGAAGAAGATAAAAGTGAGAATAACCTCCCTTTTTAACGCACATTTAACATCTGCAACAGTTATCCTGCTGATAATTGCAACAAAATACATTTTGAAAACCATCAGCTAGGCACCCTCTTTATAATTTTTAAAAGAGAATTAATTTTTTTCATCTTTAAAGGAGAAAAAAAGTCCGTTTGAAGATGTTCAGTCCTGATCACAAGTTTTTGAGTTCCTTGAGGACAAAGGAATCCATTCTGGCTCATTTCAGCATTAAAATGATTTTATTTCAAAAAGAATTAAACAGCTGAAGGGCTCTAAGGGAGGTCCAGAGATGAAGGATTAGAGGCTGGCAGCCAGGGAATGCCTCCACCTGTGCTACAGAGCTGCCGGATGAAGTCATCACCACCCCCTGCTGGGGCCCTATCACTGCTGCTTCTGCAAACAGAATGTCTCTGCCTTCATCCTTGCCAGATGGACTCCGTGCAGGGCTTGCCTCTCACCATCGCCACTGGAGAGGAGGAAAAGATAATTCTTCCCTAACCCTTTCTGCATTCTTAGTTGGAAGAGACCCCTGTAACAAGAGACAGATTAACAAGAAAAAAGCAAAGAGAAGCTTAGCATACCCAGGAGATATTTAGGTGTAAGGCTGAAGAAGGAAAGCTTCCTTTTTGCCCTTTGAAGATTCACTAAAAATGAACTAAGAGCAGACAGATTAATAGGAAAAGAATACAAATTTCATTTTAACATGCACAAGTGAAAATCACAGGAGTGGGACTACCCAAATAACCTAATGAGGTCCAGATGATCGTATACTCTGCTTCATAAGTGGAGGGGGGCAGGTGAGGAACATATGCAATTCTTTTGATATGTGGTAAAATGTTTATTAGGGAGAGTGAATGGACCAGGGGACAGAAATTAGCTTGTAAGTGATTCTCTTTGGAATTTGATATTATCTTGTTAAGAAGTTCATCCAGGTATGGTTATATTCTTAAGTCTTCTACCTGTGATAGATAATCTGATTCTAGGGAGGGGATTAGGAGGCAATTGTGTTTTCTTTGGCAGGGCCAGTCTTAAGGTTGATAAGGGAATATCAGAGTAAAGCATCGTCCAGAATTTGCTGATCTTCACAGCCCTTGAATTTAAAATAATCAGCATACCAGCGTGTCATACTGTGCAGTGAAATTCCCTGGGCTCCTTCACAGGGAATGCTATAGTTTGGATGTTTGTCCCCCAAATCTTATGTTGAAATTTGATTCCCAACATTGGAGATGGGGCTTAATGAGAGGTGTTTTGGTCATGGGGGTGGTTCCCTCATGAATGGCTTGGTGTGGTCCTCGTGGTAACGAGTGGGTTCTTGCTCTGTTGGTTCCCTCGAGAGCTGGTTGTTAAAAAGAGCTTGGCTTCTCCCCTCTCTTGTTTGTTCTCTTGCCATGTGATCTCTGCACATGCCAGCTTCCCTTCACCTTCTGCCACGAGTGGAAGCAGCCTGAGGCCCTCAGCAGAAGCAGATACTGGCGCCAGGCTTCTTGTGCACCCTGCAGAACTATGAGCCAAATAAACCTCATTTCTTTATAAATTACCCAGTCTCAGGTATTCCTGTATAGCAGTACAAAGAGACTGGACAGGGAATATCTCAAAGCATTCGAGTAAATCTCAAAGAAGTGGCTTTGACTTCAAACTTAAATACCGTTTCCTGAAACAAAGAAGGTTTGTGGGGAAGCCCCAGTTAGGGGAAGGTGGCCAGTAAAACACCTTAAACAAGGATAATAGCACACAAAAAAACTTACTCTTATTTAAGTTGCCTTCTCTACTGATAAATGTTTTTAGTTTTGGAGTCATCTTTCTCTTCCTTGCGTGGAGAGGAGACACCCTTACAAATGGAGATTTCCTTTATAGATACAAATCTTTCTTACAAAAGGGTAATTTATACTCTTGTTTTCAGAGCTTCTCCTGTGTCTACTATTTACCAAATAATCAGCTCAAAATGATCCTTATGCTGAAGAGGCATATGTGGGGTACACATTCTGGTCTCCTATTGTCATATTTTGGGGTAGCATATTGTCATCTCTCACATGAGCTTTCAAATAAATTCAGAACAGATATATTTGATCAGTGGACTTAGTTCCCATGTTGCATTCTTGCTACATAGGAGGCTGGGGAAGTGAGATTTTGGCTTCTATTCTAGGGAGAACTGCATTCACAAGGTGGGAATTCACCCCAAACACAGGCAAACATAAAAGAATAGATAAATAAAGGTAGGAAGGAAATAAATTATTGGATTAACTCCCTTATTTTACAAATTTGAGGAAATAAAGGCACATGGGATGGAAACGATTTACCCCAAGTCTACTCCTTCTCACTCTAGACAAAACCTTTTTCAACTCGCAGGAATGGCAAATACCCTGGACATGCCTTTCTTCTACTTCCACAGAAGATGCCTCTAATTGACCGTGATATTCATTCTCATAGAGCCCAGATTTGGACTCACAGTATTTTTCGGCACAGCCCACTGAGCATCCATAACCACAATTGGCACAAGAAATGAACACTATTTGCCAACCCTATACTGTATCAGGCTGACAATCGCTCAACAAATTCTTGAATGAGTTAATGAATAGAGAATAAACAAGGTCTTGTATAATTAATACTCGTGGAGTTCACAAAGGATCTTTTAAGTAATGTGTTAGATGATCTGTTTGTGAATTAGCAGTTATTATGCCATGTTGTGTCTATTTGGGCTACTGGCACCAATTCATAATTTGCTTACAACAGCTAATAAACACCAGGCTTTAACTCATTGTTGCACTGTCAACGACAGCACCCATCCCCCTCCCCATTCGTTCAGATGAAGATTTTTCTCTTTGTTATTTTCAAGTGTTCAAGTGGGTAGGATTTGAGCTTGGAGATGTTTCTTCCTGGCATGGGAGGCTGTGACTACAAAGATGCTACTGGACTCCTGTGATTTCCCTTTGGAGGTAAACTGATGGCAAACCAACTCCCTGGCTTCTCTCACTGCTGAAATCCAGTGTGGGTTTAACTAAACTGTGTTAGTGTGGATCTAACCCAAAGATGACATAGGACTGGTTCCCTGCTTAGGTAATCCAAAGAATGTAATGAAATTGGTATAAAGTGGTCATGAATTTGGTTTTTGTTTTTTTAAATAAGTTTTGCTTTTGAATACAAGTGACAGAATCTTCAACTTAAACTGGCTTAAGAAAAAACCAAGGAATTTTATTGTCTCATTGACAAAAACATTGAGGAATGGATCGAGCTTCAGGCAGTTCCAGGGACTCAAACAAGGCCACCTTTGGCTTTTGCCTTCTTTGGTGCTGGGCCTTATCCTCAGGCTTCAGACAGTATCCTCTGGAAGCTTCAAATTCATGCTTTTCTAAACTCAAATCCACTGGAAGAGACAGCATTTCTCGGTAGCTTCTATATAAGTATTGGTATTCCCTTCAGTTGAAACAATTTGGTTCATATGAACATTCCAGAACCAATTACTGTCGCTCAGGTGACTCAGTGCTCTGATTGGCTGTCTAGATTATGTATTCCATCCTGGATCTGAGGTTGGAGCCAATGCTGTTACATCTAGACACAACGAATGTCCTCTACAAGGGCGGTTCAAACACTATCCAGCAGGGAATAGATGGACACTCAAAGAGGCAATTAGAGAGAGTTTAATGAAGGGCCCCCACAGGGGGTGTGGGAAATGCTAAGGAAACCAACAAGGGATGGAGAAGCACCAGGGCTAGAAACAGTGGGAAACTAGTTCTGCCCCTAGGGCTAAAGGTGTAGGAGGAGGGAGCTGTTACTGGAACTGGGTGAGAGGGGTAGCCATGGGTACGAGCCAGCAGTCGGAGCTGCCATGGCATGCAGAGGCGCACAGCCATCAGCATGGCACAGCCCAGGAGGGAGGGAGTAGAAGGACCACATTCCCCCATCCCTCTCTTCTCCCAACTCCCCATCTCCTGCCAAGGCCTCTGATTGACAAAATCTAGCCAGAAGCCTGAGGTCAAGGAGCCTGGGTTACACAGTCTGCAGAGGTCTGTCTCATGGCATAAAGAGCAGGGCCAGAAGGGCTACAGATTGGACCTGGAAAGGCCAGCAGAACAACCAGCACCTGTTGTTTCTCTAAACAAAGAGTTGGAAAACTGTGGCCTGTAGGGGCGGAAAGGGGATGATCCCTTTCATCCCCATCATAAGGATCATGGCCAACACCCCTATGAC
>CAUYSK010044819.1:0-10434 GCA_963575035.1 Avahi laniger | reverse complement strand
AGATAAATGACTCTCCCACAGTTACCACAAGATGTTAATTTAAAAAATAGTTCCCCAATCTGATTTTAAACTACTTAAGAGTAAAGAACACATCTTTTATCTCTTATTTCATACAGTACCTAGCGAAAGGTAATATGCTTGTTGAGTATACGTCAAATATGTGCTAGATAAATAGATGGATGTGAACTATTCCAGTTTCCAAAGGCAGACAGGACCTTTAAAACAATTTTAAGTATATACTTTCCTTTTATAACTCGCCTAGGGACACAATTATCATGAAAAGAAAAATTTGCATAAAGTGAGCAAAAATGTGCTCCCTACCCCTTCCCAGCATGCTCTATTCTCATCATCCTGCTTTATTTTCCTCCAGAGCACTTACCACCATCTGACATACTAAGTATCTGTATGTGTTTACTGTCTGTCTCCTCACCTCACCCCCGTTAGAATGTAAGCTTAGTGAAGGCAAAGATTTGTTTGCTTGTTTCAAGGTTGTATCCCCAGTGCCCAGAACATTCCCTGGGGCACATTAAACATTCAATGAATATCTGATGAATTCATCTTCAGGGTTCATAACCAGTGTTCCTGTTTCTTCTGGTAGTGTTTTCAGAGCTCTAGTTGTAGAGTGACAAATGAGTTAGTTTTACAGAGAATATATACACCCCCACACACACACATATATATACACAGACAGATGCATGTAAACGAGAATGATTTCATCCCTCATGAAGCGCTGCTGTCTCAGAGGTGTAACACAGCAGCTACCTGGAAGAGAATGTTTGAAGTCTAGACACAAAAAGGACCCAGAATGGAAGACAATTACCAAAACTGGTCTAAAAGCAAAACTCTCAATGAAAACTAGTCATCACTAAAGTAAAATCTCTCCAGAGCAGAAATGAAGAACCATTTCAGCACTGACTTAGAAGCTATCACATGACTATGTCCTGCAACAACTGAAGGTATTTCAGGGAATTTTTCAGGGAAGAGTTGATCCTGTTCTGCAGGGAAAAGTGGCTGAAATGCTACTACACTCCCTGCATCTTAATCTAATTACTTTTTTAATGTTTGTCTGTTTTGTCAGACTATCAGTTCCTTGTCTACAGGGGCAGCTATGTCTGTTGTCCTGTTTGTTTCCCTCAACTGCTAATTATTTCATTATTTACTATGGGTTATTTTTTTCCCCAAATCTGTCCCCTGCCTATTAGAACATAATAATCATGAGAGTTGAGACACAACAGGGCTGAACACAACAAATAAATATGTGAACTGAATTCAACACAGAAATCAAGATGCCAGCAAAATTAATCTTCAATCTACAACCTTATTTCAAGACAATTTATTCAGTTTCATATTAAATAACCATACTAGGAACCTAATATGAAGGTAATTAAATAAGCTTCAATTAATCTGTTAGCACTCTGTATCCAAACCAATATTAAAGCTATGCACAACCAGTTATTATAATTATATAAATGAAGGGCTATAAACATTAGGTGGCAGCAGTACACTATATTATAATCCTGAAACTGATTTTTTTCATATACAGAAACCTGACCTAGAAATAGGCTTACACAAACACCTTCACATATAAAATATACAAAAGCAACTGAAAATACCATAACAAAACATGCAAATAAAATTATCCCTTTGTATTCAGATTTTTCAAATTATTATTTCTATAAAGTGAGCAGTATCGAAACGTTTTGGCAAGTTCCTATAAATCTATTCAATTTTTGCTTTATCCTTATTCTCTCTCACATTCTACATCCAGGCTGCCAGCTCTACCTTCAAAATGATAACTAGAACGTGACAACTTCCCACCATCCTCACCACACACGCCCTGGTGGAAGCCACCCCGATCGGTAACCTGGATCATCACAACAGCTCCTGCCTGCTCTCTCTGCATCTGTGCCGGCCCTGCCACCCCATCCCTAACCCAGTCTACTCTCTCTCCACGTGGTAGCTAGAGGGATCCTTTAAAATCGGTATATAGCTTACCTCATCCCTCTGCTCAGAACCCTTCCATGGTTTTCCAAAGCAGAGAAAGGTTCTACTGCGGTTCTACAACACCCTATCCCGCCACTTCACTCCCACTACTCTGGCCCTTGCTCACTCCGGTCCAGCCATGCTGTGCTAGTCCTTCATCAGATCAATCGGCTCCACCTAATGACCTCTGCATCTGCTGTTCTCTCTTCCTCACCTTGAACGCCACTCAATCAGTTAGACTTTCTCTCACCATCACCCTATGTAAAACAACACTCCTCCTTCACTGCTTCATTTTTCTCCACATCGCTCATCAGCATCTGACATACTTTATTATTTTATGCACTTACTTTTTTACTATCTTCTCTACTAGAGCTTAAAATCCACAACAACCAAGATTTCAGTCTGTTTTCTTCATTGCTTTCTTCCCAAATCCTTAAACAGTGAGTGGTAAATAGCAGCACTCAAACAGCTGTGAGCAAATGATTCCTCTTATCAAATAAGTGCATAGCAATAGTCCTATAGATGTTGCTTACTCAAGACAAAAGACTACATTAAAAGTTCAAGACATTCATTATTTACTACTTTGTAAGTTCAAGTATGCACAATTCATATATATGTGGTATAAAAATAGTGACCCTTTTACATTTTAAAGTCAAATGTGTTAAAGTGACCATCATTTTAGAATTATGTATTTTTAAATAAAAACTATTCTTATTATTCAATGTCTTTGGCTATTAGAATTGCAAGCAACCAAGCTCTTCCTTATACTCAAATCAAACAGGTGAATTCAGAATTGCCTGCTGCATTTTATCTTATCTACGGACAAGCTTTGTGAGTTCAGACTGCTGGCTTCAGAAAGAGAAAGAATTACAGGTTTGCTCTCAGCCAAATGACTCTATAATCGGTGTTGATTGCTTAATTCTGAACTACATCAGTAGCTAACCACTGATTATGAAATGCCCAGATTTAGTATATTTTCTTTACTGTTTACATACTGTAGAATAAACATTCGGGCAAGAGATAGAGATACTAAAGGACTTCGAAAACATAGCATACCTCTAAAATTCTCACATATCTTTTGTCAGGATGATTGGTATTACAGTTAACCTCCTAAAAAGTGACTTATGAAGTATTTAAACTAAATACACTGTGAGAAACCCATCACTGCCATTTTTTTTAAAAAGCTGGTCTTGAAATTAAGCAATCCTCCTGCCTCAGCCTCCCAAGCAGCTAAAACTACAGGTGTGCTGCCTGGCTTACTGTCACTTCTTAAATGCAGTATGTGGTGAGGGCATTTTTTTTTTTCCACAGTATACTTACAACACATGCTCCAAAGAAAAATTTACAAAATTGCTTGGAAAAGATTCTTGGTTTTACTTTGCTTTGTTTTTTTTTTTTTTTTAATTGGGGGAGGGTGCCCTCATGAAGACAAATTTCGGAGTTTAACATACACTGAATGTTTTTCTTCTTCCCCTGGTGTCAAACTAAATGAAGCCACATGCTACTCTGCCATATCAGTACACATAGAAAGAAAATTATCATGCCATATTTTATGCACACAACAAATGAAATATAATACAACAGTATTTCTTGTAAAATATTTCTAATTAAAAATAAATAATGATTGATTACCAGAGCCACAGAAATTTAGGCATATTCTTGCTTCTTGAAAGTCTTCTTAGAAAGTTACCGATTATAAACGAGTGTGTTCCAAAATTTCATTTTAAATCACAACTTTGGAATACAAAAATTTGTTCTCCCACAGGAACAACGTTACATACAATAGTTAGGTTCCTGGCTTGTCCACAGTAGCTGACATCACCTTAATTTACACTTCCTGTCAGAGGTGACTTGTCTCCATTATTCTCTGGGACTCCATTCTTCCAAAATGTTTCAATCAAATTGTGCACTAATTGACTTGTGGCTGAAGCTAGATAAATAACCATCATGCCTGCTGTATGTCACTAGGAAAACAAGCAAACAAATTACGGAGCAAAAGCAAGAAAGTTAGAACAACTGAGAATACTCATGTCTCTAGAGAAGACTGGACTCTGCTAAAGTATTCATATTCATAGATAGGATATTAAAATTACAAATCCTAAACCATATACAATGAGTACACAAAAACTATTTCCAAGCAAGAAGAAAATCAGAGCAATGTGTACCTTTATAAAAACAGGTTATGGATTGGCCAAAAGAGACCACACACATACACCTCCTTCAAATCCCCAATTATTTAGCCACTGCTACAGAACTTAATAGAAGCCAGGTGGTTACACAGAGTCACAGAACAGGCACATATGCAGCTTATCTTTGCTTGGCTTTTCCTTTGCCCCTGGGTTCCACACGAGGCACACGGGGAAAGGTCCTGACTAAGCAGAGAAATTCTTCCTATTTCTCTGCCCCCAAAGGTTTAATTCACCACTCAGAAGTACTCACACCACTAATCCATGTGACTCCATTTAAAGGTATGTCTGACAACAAACTCTCCCAACTCCTAAATCAAACTCAGTCATCACCAAGGAAGTCCATGGCCTCATTTAGGATAAAAAAGTCAAGTTGGTATCCAATTACTCCTGAAATTTCCCTATATCCTGTCCTCCAAAGAGCCCAGCTCCCAACAGACCAAGCCTGACAGTGATTTCAGATCCCATTTCTGAAATGCTGGATGATTCCAAACAAAGATTAGTCTGAGGATCTTTGTCCCGAATCTATTTCCTCTCGAGAAAACTCCACGAAAGAGAAACGCTACCCCCAAAACAAGGAATTTTTGTTCAAAGCATCCACAATATAAATTCTGCGTGTTAATGGTCAATTAATTTGGCTAATACAACTAATAGTTCATCTAGTATAACTTTCACTATGAATTCATACTATGTTCTCTAAAGTTCCAACTACTTCATGTGGAGACTTTTAATGGTTAACTGATATAATATGTAAAGGTGCTAAAAAGAATGTCTCTGTCAGACAGTAAATGTTCCATAAAAGTTTGTGGGTTTTGTTTTCCCCGAAATAAGTAGTCTGTGTACTGAATGTGATATGCAATAAGCAGTAAGGAACCTCTGACTATTATACATTAAGACATCTAAGAGATTTAATTATTTGCTATCTAATAATCAACATCTATGCTACACTGCTTCAAGTTGCACTTCATGGCATCCCTGTAGCGTTTCTGCCCCCTGGTTGCTCCACTTAATTCATCCCACATCACTTAGTAAGGTAATTACATGTATCTGAGCATCTAACGAAACAGCATTTCAGTTTTCACATAACTCTGTTGTCAGTACACTAACTTCATATTATTTTTCTATTTTTTCCTATGCTCATTTAAATAAAACTGGCTTAGCAACATCATCTCCTTCAGATCAACAAATTAATATCTGTCTGATACCAAACGGAGTAGACAAACTTTTAGAGGACAAACTGCTCTTTGAAGGGAATGGAGAGTTTAGTTCTTCTACATCTATCTACTGTTTGACAAGGCAATGCTAATGTCTATCAAACCAATGATAGTTCTATATGGCAGATGGAAATCTTTAACAAGGAATTCTGACACTTAACCTCCATGCACAACACTATATATTCTTAAGAAAAGGACTCCATGGTGTGCATACAAAGATTTACTCATCACAGGCTGAAAAACAACCAGGAACAGATTTTCTGGAACTGAGTCCAGGACAAGTGGACGCTTGGTCTAGCTCATCTTTAAAGGTCCCTTGTACTGATATTCTATGCTCTCTCCTACTGCTATGTGGTTGTCAAAGTCAATGGCATATAGTAGTTTCTGAGTAGCTGCTTCAAGTACTTTTTTAGCCTAAGCCTAATAAGGTTTAAAAAAAAAAAATTCCCACATAAAATAACTTGCTTTAACAGCATGTTCCAGGTTTTCTGCAATAGCTAAATAGATCAAACAAATAAGAAAAATCTAATTTTTTCTATTTGTGACAAAGTTTTAAAATCTCGCTAGCAAGAACACTCTAAGTATTGATAAAATGTTCTAAATAGCCTTAACTCAAGAAGAGAGGCAAGAGTAAGTATAGACAAAAAAGTATCAAATATATTACAGCAAAAACAATTATCTCATAAATATTTATGGTAGGCCTACTATGCACAAAAAGGTATTATTGGAGATATAAGAATAATAAATATAGCCCTGGGCCCATTGCTTCTGAGAAGACATATGCCCATTTAACCAAAATTCAAAAAGTATTTACTATGCCAACTCTGTGCTTATAAGAATGGCTAATCCAGTGTACTAGTCAGGTTGTGACAAAAACTAAGCAAAGATGGTCAACCTAAAACTTACCAAAAATAGCTTCTTTCCTTTTCCTATTACAAATGACAAGGATATCCATGTTCTGAAACCCTAATATCACTTAATCATTTCACATACTTAAAAAATAGCACCTGACTTCACTATCCTTGTCTAACTTGGCAACAATTTCTAATTTTTGGGGGGTCTAATTTCTTAGATCCCTTCATACTGGGTGTAAGAATCTCATGTTCTTCATGGCATGGCTGCATTGCTGAGACTGAAACTTAAGAGAAACAATTAGATAGTACTATATAACAGGCTCTCCATATCATCAGTAATTTTTATCAGTGGCAACAAAAAGTAAAACAAAATTTCACTGTCATCCTTGCCAAATACAACTAATGTAAAAGGTATGGGGAAATATGTCCAATACCTATAAACATGCCTCTGGGCAACAACGCAGTCTTTGGCTTATAAGCGACCTGAAGAAGGCATCTTGCTTTAGCAACTCTGCTACAGAAATCCTGACAGCATGATATGTAAACACTGAAGATTTCTTTCCAGGCTTTAAAAGAATCCATCCTTAATATATAAAACTGTAATTTTGTTACCTTAAAAGAGGAATGGTGGGGTACTTACACACTTTTTACAATATTCATTCTTGTACTGTTCAAATACTTTTTATACTGTGAGAATGTGTTAATTTTGTAGTCCAAAAATGCTAATCCCTTAATCTAAGAAACAACCCTATTAATATCATGAGTATCAGATGACATGAAATTATTAAACATATCATTAAAAGATGGATTTTTTTTCAACCAGCTAGGAATGATTTGATGTTAAAGTCATTAATTTCCATTTATTCATGTACATATACATACACATATACACATGTATTTATTTATTCATACAAAAGTTCAAAAGAAGATCAAGAGAATTCAAGTATTTCCTGAATTTCTCACTTAGTGTGCCAATACACCACTTAACCCTCTCCCCTACAATTATATTTTGTTTTTAAACAAAGAGCAAGTACTAAATACATTCTTTGGAACTACACAAAACTATGTATTAAAATTGCTTACATAACTATTGATAGTGAACTTTATAAATGTATATAACTTTTCTCTCTTACAAAATGAGGAGAGCTACTGCAGATGGCTCAAAAAAGAAAAAGATGCAATAAAGTTTGAAAAACTTTTCTGTCAACAACAAAGTAGTGGTTTACACAGTAACCACCTAAAGAAAAAATCCCAGAAGCAATGTGTCAAGGTGACAATCTATACTAAAAACTTTTTTAAGTTTGAGAAAAAATGTAGTTTATATTTTCCTAGAGAAAGCAGGCCTTGCTTTGAGAAGATGAGGTATTGAATACACTGTTCACCTAACCAGTCAATATCCATACTTTCAAATCTTTGACTTATCTTCAATTTCTCATCTAGATTTATTCCTCAGTATTGCCTTTGATCCATTCTTCTCACTACTTCCCAAGTTACCTTGCTAAAACACAACTCTGATCATGTTTTAAAATTTTCACTGCCTAAAACAGTCTAATGACCTTAGAATTATACTTTTTCGTCCTGCCTACTTGTTCAGTTTTCTCTGTAAGCTTCCTTTTATTTGTTCCTACTCAATAACAACTCGCCGTCTGGGATACTTTGAACATACCTATACTCATACCCTTGCTCGTGCACTGGATGTACCATGTGTCTAGAATAGGTTATGCTGTTCCCATCTCTGCTTATTACTATGACATGTTTTCCACAAAACTCTCCTCATATCCCCCCAAGTTCCCTGACTCAAGGCATTCTTGATTATGTTTTTGTTACTAAACTTCTCATCTTATAGTTAGCAATATACAAGTCTACTAGATTACAGACTTACCAGAAGCTGCCCAGAGCTCAATTATCCCCTATTGTTAAATATACTCCCCCAACAACTCTAGAAAAGAATTATACATGTTTTAGATAATCAATAAATATGTCTGATTGATTCACCACATCTCCCATCTGTGAAGCATGCTTCCCACATTTTTGCTTTTTAAAATCTCATTTAACAAAGAGGCTGGCTATGAAGAAGAGCCCAGACTATGTCCAAGAAGTCAAATGGTTTATAACTAAACAAGCAAACAACTTAAAGAACGGTATCTGGTATTTGCGATAGAAGTTTCTTATATGTCATCTAAATGCCAAATCCCCCCACAATATTATAGCAGGCCTTGACGGGTGGGTTACATTTAGAATAAGGAAACAGGAAGATTAAGGAGAGATGAAGAATACAGATGACCCAACCAGAGGAAATAACATGAATAAAGATAGAGAAAATAGAGTTAGGCATTGAGAATGGTTTGACTAGAGATGAGTGAGCGGGATGTTATGTTCCTTTCACATGTCCCCATAGTGACTAAAGCTTGCTGGCAATCAAAAATATTTGATAAATGATAAAATAACATTTAAAAGAGGGGGGACTGGGGGAGGGAAGGAAGAGGGAGAGGAAAATAAGGGAGAGAAAGAAGAATGACATTTCTTTCACTTTGGCCATAATTACATTTGTTTACCTCATTAACTACAGTAGTGATATAAATGGATTCCCTTGAATTGGATCAAATACAAAACAAAACCCAAGTATATGCATTTAATAAATGCACACAAGGAGAGATTTAGCTGTCAAAAGAATGGCTCTAACTGCAAGAATCTCTGCAAAGACCTAACTGGAATCAGAGCTGGCATTGAGATTGCTGCGATACCAGCATGGCCCTAAGCCAAATCTCTTTTCTGGCTGACCATGCAGGCTGTGTCACTGGACATTAACTTCACACAACATGCAACAAGCCACCAAGTGTCTAGTCTGCTTGTGTCTGCCTAAGGCCAGAGCCTACCTTCCCTTACAGTAGCTCCAACTTATCAACATACTCAAATTTTATTACAAAAAAGTCTTTGAAAGCGAATTCAAGAAGGCAAAAAAGAAGTCATTTCTACTCTTGTTAACATCTAGATGCCATAATTTAGTAAGCCGAATTTCTATAATGAATGAGGTGAGAAAGCTTTAAACCCCTGGCTGGCATTCTAAACCTCCCACAACTAGGTCCGAGCATCCATTCTGGTCTAGTTTGCTACCGCTCCTCTGATGCACCTCTGTTCTCCAGCTACACTTCACTGACTGCTCCTATACAAGCTCCTCTAACATTTAGAATCATCTGCTGTTTCTCTAAGCTCCCACAGAATTCAGGCATATCACTCTCACAACTGGCATTTCCTAACTTTTATTGTTATCTGCTTGTAGGACTCAAAGCCAGAAAACAGTGAAAACTTATTTTTATTGATGGACACTCTAGAATTATGGAAAGACATAAGCTTTGGAATTAGGTAAGTCCAGATTTGAAACCCAGATCTACTACTTCCTGGCTGTGTGACCTTAGATAGATCATTTCATTTTCTCAATCCAAGTTTCTTGTTTTGTAAATGCAATCTACAACATATTGCTACCAGTTGTTCTCCAAATCAGAGCTGTTGTACATAATGCACCTAACACTATGCTAGGCCCATAGCAGGGACTCAACACATGACTGCTATTACTATCACTGAATTTTGTACCCCCTTCCATCTCACATGTCACAAGTCTATCACATCACCTTATTGTTAAAAAATGAGAAGATTTCAGAGGACTAGAAGATCAAGGTGAAAAATGAGAAAACTAAAGTTATAGAGAATAAACTAGGCCCATAATTTAAGTTTCATCTTAACCAGGCTTGCTAGCAACCAAAATCACTTGGGGGAAAAATATTTAGTTATAACATTCTGTTATTGAAAAGACGTGTGTATAAAAGTTCTTCTTGAAAAAGTCAATTTTCATATATAATTGGTTAACAGATCAAAGATGTGTTAAGTTACTATAGAAATGTCAGAACTGTTAAATGCTTTAAATGAAAATGTTTCTTTATGTCCTACCTTTAAATTGCTTCCTCGATGAAAAAGAAAATTATTGTAAAAGGTATCATGAAGAAACTCCATTAGCAAAGGGTTAGGACAGAGATTTAACAATAAACGTATATAATGGAACTCCTTTGTTACATTGATTTTGGAATAAAACACAGTGCAAACTATATTACATATGGCTTTTTAAAAATGTGAGTGTGGTGGATCCTATGGAGTAGCTGAAACTGAGCAACAAGAAGTTACATTACAAGAGACCTAACTGCA
>CAUYSK010044818.1:0-12171 GCA_963575035.1 Avahi laniger | reverse complement strand
CCAGCAGGGAGAGCAGAAGTGGCGCGTGAGCCGCGAGGCTCGGCTTGGCGGAAGCAGCGCTGCTGGAGAGCCCTAGCCCGTTCGGGGGCCAGAAGCGAGTGGGTATGTGTGTGCGCGTAGTGGATGTGTGCGCGCGTGTGTGCGCGTAGTGGATGTGTGCGTGTGTGTGTATTGTTTGCGTGTCTGCTGGCGGCCACGGGAGGAGAGAAGGGCTGTCGTGGCCAGTCGCGTTCGGGGCTCAGGAAGACAGGGAGCGAGGCGAGAGTCGGGCAAGGGAGAGGGGAGAAGCTGAGGGGCTGAAGGTGCGAGCCCAGCGAGGCCAAAAGGGTGGATGGGCGGAGAGTAGGGCCGCACGTGGAGGGCGCTGGAGAAGCGAGCGAGTACTCTTGGTCAAAAGGGGAGGAGATGCGAAGGCGCTGGCAAGGTTGGGAGGCAGCTCGAAAGAAGAAAGGCTTCCCTGACCGGGAATCGAACCCGGGCCGCGGCGGTGAGAGCGCCGAATCCTAGCCCCTAGACCACCAGGGAGCGACAAACACTTTGCCAGCCTTGAACCTCGTGGACCCGGCGCCTCGGTCGCGAGCGCTCGGCGCTACCTTGGCGCCCGGCCCGGCTCGTTTGAAAACAAAAACCAGCCGCCAGCCGCTCCTGGCAATCGGCGTGCCCTGGCTGCGCTCCTCCTGCTTGCAGCACCCTCCAAGCGCCGCGCGCCTCCTCCCGCCCCCCACACACAGGCAGGCACGCACGCACGGAGCCTACCGTCCAAGGCTCCGCACCCAGACCCGGAGCTCCGCAAAAGGTCGGCCCAATGCGTTGGCCGGGAATCGAACCCGGGTCAACTGCTTGGAAGGCAGCTATGCTCACCACTATACCACCAACGCCGCTCGGCGGAGGAAGCTCCGCCACGCCGCCCCGGGCTGTCGTGAGCGCGCCGCCGACGTCGGGCGCATCCCTGCCCCTTCGCCTCTCGCCCTCAGCTCTGAGCTGCCAAGGCGCCCGGCGAGGCCGCTGGGCGCCCCACATCAGCAAGCCCTGCGTAGCTGTTCCCGCCCGCCCGCCTGCCCACCTGCCTCTCTCTGGTGGCCCTCTAGAGGCCTTGCTGCTCCTGGGCTGTGAGCTCCACGCCAACTTTTGTCCTTCAGCTTCTCCCCTCTCCCTTGTCCGAAGCTCGCCTCGCTGCCTGTCTTCCTGAGTCCCAGACGCGACTGGCCATTATAGCCTTTCTCCTCCCGTGGCAGCCAGTAGACAAACAACACGGCATGCACACACACACACTGAGCCACTACGCGCACACACATATCCACTCGCTACTGGGCCCCGAACGGGCTAGGGCTCTCCAGCAGCGCTGCTTCCGCCAAGCCGAGCCTCTTTTGGAGTATTCCATAAATACAGAAGTATGTTTATCAACCCACCTTCATTTTTTTTTTTTTTTTTTCGAGACAGAGTCTCACTGTGTTGCCCGGGCTAGAGTGCCGTGGCGTCATCCTAGCTCACAGCAACCTGAGTCTCCTGGACTTAAGCAATCCTCCTGCTTCAGCCTCTCAAGTAGCTGGGACTACAGGCGCTCGCCACCGCGCCTGGGTAAATTTTTGTTTCTATTTTTAGTTGGCCGGCTAATTTTTTCTATTTTTAGTGTAGACGGGGTCTCAGTCTTGCTCAAGCTGGTGTTGAACTCCTGTGCTGAAGCAATCCTCTGGCCTTTGCTGCCCAGAGTGTTGGATTACAGGCATTAGCCCCGTGGCTCGGCCATATATAGTATATTTACAGTTATATTACAGGTATATTACAGGTTGGTGTTTGGTTTGTGAGGAAAATCTGATTAAATATACTACATGTATAAGCCTGAAAGATGTTCATCAGCTTCTGTGGGCCTTGCGGATAAATTATGCAGGCCTGGCTTTGTCTGCCCTGTACCTGGCCAGAGGTTGGTTGTTGTTTCTTCTGAGTCCCCGTTGAAGGTTCAAATAACAGCAGTGTCGGCACCTGCTTTACTGCAAGCTCTAGGACCCTGAGCGGGAACCATGAGGCTAGTCTGCTCCTGGATTCCTGACAGATGGAAACTGTGACATAATAAACATTTGTTATTTTTAGCTGCTAAGTTTTGGAGTAATTTT
This sequence comes from Avahi laniger, assembly GCA_963575035.1. Lineage (NCBI taxonomy): Eukaryota > Metazoa > Chordata > Mammalia > Primates > Indriidae > Avahi > Avahi laniger. The sequence goes on along the minus strand of CAUYSK010044818.1, from coordinate 10,060 downwards.
TTTCTTTACCTTTTTTTTTTTCTTTTAAGAAAGATAAGGTCTTGCTCCGTCACTCAGGCTGAAGTGGAGTGGTGCAGTGGCATTATCATAGCTCAGTGTAGCCTCCAACTTCTGAGCTGAAGCAACTCTCACCTCAACCCCTGGGAATAGCTGAGACTACAGGCAATGGCCCCCATGGCCAGCTAATTTTTCTTTTCTTTTTTTTAGAGAGACAGATATCTTGCTATGTTGCCCAAGCTGTTCTCATCCTGGCCTCAAGTAGTCAGTCCTCCCACCTCAGCCTCCCAAAGTACTGGGATTATAGACGTGAGCGACTGGGACTGGCCTGGAGTAATTTGGCTCGGAGTAATTTATTATGTAGCCATAGGTAATTAATATACGTATTTCATTAAAAAGTAAATTGTATCATAGTGTAATCATATTATATTATTGTAAATCATATTGTGTTTTTCATATAAACCCCTGAAATTTATGAAAGATAATATAGTTAGTAGGTACTTATGTCATTTGTCCTGCTATACTATATATATTTTTATAATTAACTTTTTTTTACAGTTTATTGATATGTAATTCACATACAATAAAATCTATACACATGAAGTGCAGGACACTATAAATTTTGAGATATGTACACATGAAACAGTCACTACAATCGAGATCATGAACATGTTATCACTCCCAAAAGCTTCCTCATGCTCCTTTCTAATCCCCTGCTCCCATCTCTCCTGAGGCAACAACTGATTTCCTTTCTGTCACTATTGATTAGATTGTATTTTCTAGAACATAGCTGTCCTATAGAATTTCTATGATTAAAAAAAGTTCTGTATCTGCATTGTTCAACATGGTAACCACTAGCCACATGTGGCTACTGAACACATGAAATGAGGCTAGCCCAAATTAAGAAATCCTGTAAGTGTAAAATATGCACTGGATTTCAAAGGCTTCATATAAAAATAAGAATGTAAAATATTTCACTACTATTTTTATACCAATTTTATATAGAAATGATATTATATTGGATTTATTGGGTGTTAGTGGTTGCATTGTGTCCCCTTCCAAATTCATACATTGAAATTCTGTCTCTGAGTACCTGTAAAGATAATCATACTTGGAAATAAGATCTTTATTTTCTATGTATTTAGGTAAGATGAGGTCATCCTGGAGGAGAGTAGGCCCCTAATCTAATTTGATTTGTGTCCTAATTACAAAAGGAAAATTTGGATACAAAGACAGACTTACACACAGGGAGAACACCATGAGAAGTTTGGAGTTTGGAGAAGTTTGCTGCCATAAGCCAAGGAACTACCAGAAGCCAGAAGGCCTGGAAGGTATCCTTCCCTATTGCCTTCACAGGGAGCATGGCTCTGCTGACACTTTGATCTCTGACTTCTACCCTTCAGAATTGCGAGACATAAATTTCTGTTCTTTAAGTTACTCAACTTGTAGTACTTTGTTATGGCAGTCCTATAAAACTAATACATTGGGTTAAATAAATTGTTAAAATAAATTTCACCTGTTCCTTTTTACTTTTTAAAAATGCGGCTACTAGAAAATTTGAATTTGTGATATTTACAATGGATAGCACTAGCCTAGAGGTATATTTAGCAACCATTTATAAGAATTGTTATGGGTATATAATAGTTGTATATCTTTATACGGTACCTGAGATGTTTTGATATAGGCATACAATGTGAGTTAATCAAATCAGGGTAATCGAGGTATCCATCACCTCAGGCATTTATCATTTCTTTGTGGTAGGAATATTCCCATTTCACTCTTTTAGTTATCTTAAAGTATACTCTAACTTATTGTTGATTATAGTCACTTTGTTGTGCTATCGAATATTGTTCATTCTATCTCACTATCTACGTATATTTTTTAGCAACGAATTTATCTTGTCAGGTATACTAGGAAGCTATTTCTTCTCCAGGCCCTTCATGTGGGATGCCTATTTCACTTCCCCAGTTAATATGGAAAGTCAAGCTACAATCAGCAAACTGCAAGTGGCATTGCCTTTAGTATTCGCCTAGAACACTCTCCCATTTATGTGTAATCCAGCTCTCGAACTCTCAGGTCCTCCAGGTGATCTATCTGGAAGAATTCTCTGGCTCTGACACTTGATACTCTGTCCTGGACATAATTCTTAGTTTGCTCTTTAAATCCATGAACCTGTAGCTGTAGACATTTTTGCTTTTAACATATGAACAGCCATCCATCTATCCTGACCCCATAGAACCATGTCTATTGGTTTCACCTGCTTTATTTTGCTATTAACGAAAGAGAACTAAACATATGGTATATTGTTCAAAAATCGGTCAGTCAGTCATTGACATTGATCTATGAGCCATAATGAACATCTTAGTACCAGTTACTTAGCTGGTTTTCTAGGCAGATATCATCTTGATTGTATGTAATGGTATTAAATTTCAGGGACTAAAGTGCTGGTTTATTTATAAATTGATGGGGATGCAATGTACTCTTTAAGTAAAGTTCTGGCCTGAAGGACTTTCTCTACCATCTTCTAATGAAAGAGAATATAGAACAACTAAACTTTGGGGGAATATTTACCCCAAAAAATCATTTTAGAGTAGCTGACACTGAGCCATTGTTTCTGATGATTATTAGAAGAATCAGTAATTGAGGCCATTCAGTTTAGATTTGGGATAATAAAATCTGGTGCTCAATAAATGTGAGCATTCTTGTCTTCCTGTGCCCATGCACCCATTTCAGCAAAAATAAGTGTTATGCATCTGTTAGAATTTCTGTCCGGGAGAAACTTTCAATCTGGTGATGTTACTTTTAAATTATGGAAAGATTAACAACTGAGACAATTAGATAAATGGATACAGTAAATTATAAGTCTTGGGTAGGAAGTGCAGATGAGTGAACGGAGGCAGTGAGGTGTAGTGAGACTCAGACTTTAGCACCAAAGGCAGGTATGCCCTGGGTCAACTCAGAGTTCTTGACTGGGCCACAGTTTTCTCATTTATAAAACGATGGGTTTGGCTTTCAACATTTCATTTCTGTGATTTATAAATGAACCTTCTGTCCTTAAATTCTGGGGTCAGCAGCTTGAATCAGCTGTTATCAAATGTCATACTTTACATTTTTTCTTTCTTTCTTTTTCCTTTTTTACAATGCAGAAACCTACCATACAATTTATCACAGATTCAAATTTTGAAACAATATGGAGACACTTCAGTACTCTTGCGTCCAAAGGCAACAGGAATGTTCTTTCTGATGATGATTTAGGTGATGCTAATTTGAACTGCTATGAGTCATACTGTAGGAGAAAGAATTTCATTATAGTAAGTGATAATTGCAGCTGTTAAGAGGCATTGTGGTAATACTAAATTAACAATTGACGTTATGCTAATGAAATAATCCAGAAAGAGATTGTAAAGAAAGTGGAAATAAAGAGAGTTTACAAGGGTTTTAGAAAATCCAGCTGTATAATATATATGAGAGTGATCAGGTTATAACAAAATAAAGGAATTCTGTATCTAAACCTGTATTTACAAAGAATCCTGTAAGAGAGAGGCAAAGGTATTCAAGCTTAAAACTCTCAGAAGCCTAAAAGTCCGAGGACCTCTGACTCTAAGAGAAAGATGAGATGATGAAACTCTTACCATATGGGGAAGGCGTATAATGCTTCTGAAGGGTTCAGAGGACTCTCACACACTCAGGTAGCACCTGAGTTTCTCAGATATCTTCAGCCCCATCAAGGCTATAAAGCTGCTCTGTCCAATGAAAATAGCATGTGAATCATGTATATAATTTAAAATTTTCTAGTACCCACATTTTAAAAGGTAGAAAGAACCAAGAGAGATTAATTTTAATAGGATGTTTTATTTAACTCAATATATTCAAAATAATATCATTTTAACATATAATTGGTATAAAATATTAATGAAATATTTTATATTTTTTGTACTAAGTCTTCAAAAGCCAGTGTGTATTTTATGCTTACAGCATATTTCAATTTGAACTAACCATGTTTTAAGTACACAATAGCCTTATGTGGCTGGTGGCTACCATCATACCGGACAGCAAAAGTCCAGAGGAAGAACAATGTGTAAAATTACTAATTCCCAAAATAGGTCAAGATCAGGCCCTGTGCTTGGGACTAAGATGTTAGATTATCCAGGACTTCTACCCCCACCCACTTTATTAGGGGTGAAGAAAGACCACATTTTTGGAATAATGCGTGGCTTCCCCAGGCAATCATAACTCCATCAGCTGGGGTCAACATGATCAATACTAACTCAGGGCTACCACCACTCTTTTGTTAACAGGAATAAAGAGGCAGCCCCAGATAACCACTGTCCTCTGCATGCTAACTCTCATAGCTTCATTGACATTACCCACCTCGAATATATCTTTCTATCCTTTATTCATGTTTATGCCAATCAACATAAGAAGCATCAGTCTTCCAGGTCATCTCCTGCATTCAATTTTCCATAAAGCTTTGCATACTTTTGTCTGATTGCACTAGCATAAAAACTCAAAGCAAGAATGCCCAACTGAGCCCAGTCAACTCACAAAAGCATAAGAGATAATAAAAAAAAGTTAGTTGTTTTAAGCCATTAATTTTTTGGGGTGGTTTTTTATGGTGCAATAAACAACTGAGACATTTAGGTTAAAAATCTTGGATTCATCCTTGACCCTTCACTCTCTGTCACTCCCCATAACCAATCTCTCAGGAAATCTGGTGGTTCTGTCTTAAAATATACCCAGAATTTAACACCTCTATTTAACCAGAATTTAACACCTCTATACTACTACCCTTGTACAGGCCTTTATCTTCTCTTGACTGGATTAGTGCAATAACCTCCTACTTGTCTCCCTGCTTCCACCCTTTCCCCACTACAATCTGTTCTCAACACAGCAATCAGATTGATCCTTTATGTGCACTTAAGTGTTGGTCAGTTAAGTCAGTTAATACCAATTTCATGGTGAATACATATGGTGTTTGTTTGTCCATTCTTGTGGTACTTCACTTACTAGAATGGGCTCCAGCTCTATCCAGGATAATACAAGAGGTGCTAGATCACCATTGTTTTTTGTGGCTGAGTAGAACTCCATGGTATACATACACCACATTTTATTAATCCACTCATGTATTGATGGGCACTTAGGTTGTTTCCACATCTTTGCAATTGTGAATTGTGCTGCTATAAACATTCTAGTGCAGATATCTTTTTTATAGAATGTCTTTTGTTCCTTTGGGTAGATGCCCAGTAATGGGATTGCTGGGTTAAACATTCATCGGGCGTCAGAGAGGGGGAGGAGGGGATGGGTATATTCATACCTAAAGGGTCCAGTGCGCACCATCTGGGGGATGGACACACTTGAAGCTCTGACTCAGGTGGGGCAAAGGCAATTTATGTAACCTAAACATTTGTACCCCCATAATATGCTGTTTGTCTGTATCCTTTATCATATCCTTTAGTATATAATAAACTGATAAATGTAAGTAAGTGTTTCCCTAAGTTCTGTGAGTCATTCTAGCAAATTATGGAACTGAGGAAGTGGTTGCAGGAAACTCCAATTTATAGCCATCACTCAAAAGTACAGGAAGACCAGACTTTTGATTGGCATCTGAAGTGGGGGCAGTCTCGTGGGACCTCTGTCTTGTGGGACCCCTTAACCTGTGGATTCTGACGCTAACTCCGGCTACGTAGTGTCAGAATTGAATTTAATCATAGGACACCTAGCTGGTGCTGAAAAACTGCTTGATATGTAAAAAACCCAAGTATTTGGTGTCAGAAGTATTGAGAGAGTGAGTACATAGACAAAAAGTGTTTTCCCTTTTTAAACAGCATTTGAACTTGCTCTTAGGCTTTCTTACCAAAATAGTTTCTTGCACTTGAGAACGTTCTTGTGCATGTGGCTGACAGGGCGTGAAGGGCAGGGGCAGGGCAGTAGTTTTGCCTATGTGTATGTACAGACTTTCTTGGATCGAGTGTTTCCCACAGATAACTACCCCGTTTTGTTGTTGTTGTTGTTGTTTAATGATGATTCTTACTGGTTGCAGATTTAGAAGGGTTTCTTTACCTTGTCTAGGTGGAGACTCATTTGGAAATTTTTGTATACTGGCCAGTAAAGCAGCGCAGGGAGAGTGGTGGGCATAGCACTAAACTGAGAACCCAAGACAGGGGCTCTGTTCCCAGCTCTACTTCCTGCTGTTTTCCCCCATCACCTTCCTCCACAGCACAACAGCACCCTCCCCGGGGTTTTCACAAGGACACAACAAGGGGATATGCAGTAGAGAAACATTTCTGTAAAGTAGACTAAACCGTTAGTCGGGTTTGTTCCTGACTGGTTATTGAAAATAGAATCTGGAGACTGATGACAAAGGCACAAGAAGATGAAACAATTTCCTTCCTCTTTTCTAAGTTCATCTCCTAAACCCCACTTGGCTCTGGCCCACTTCTGGGATGACTTTGGAGACAGAAATGTTTCAGAATGTATATCCTGGCAGCCTATGCCTGCTTCAACCACTGGCAGTTTTACTGCTTCTGGGTGAGTGAAGGTCTTTCTGAAAGGGAGCAATTTCAGCCACTCCTACTGCCTGATCTCTAGGGACCAGTGTGGTGAATAGCTAGCTGGGCTCTGGAAGCTGGGGACAGATTGAAAGGGGAGAGCTTACTGTTTCAGAATTCAGAGGTGTTTTTGCAGTCCCTGAGAAGTCCATTCTGTGCCAAACTTTCGTGTTAACTTTGTAGCCAGAGGGGCAGGGATGAGATAAGGAAGACATGGGAAGTGAGTGCTCTTTTAAGAGATTAACCAGAAACAGGCTCTTGAGATGGGTCCTGGGGAAAGAAGGAGCCAAGATCACCTTCCCCTGCTCCTCTTCACATGCAAGCAACTAAACTTATTCTCATCTTCTGCTCTACATGATCCCTCTCTTCTCTTTGACAGCTTCTGCAGACGGGCAAGCTGGTGAGTTTGCTCTTTGTTTTCTTGTATTGCTGGTGTTGTTTCCTCAGAATGTCATGTGGGATGTACTATGTAGGGAAAATCTGTTCTACCAAGAATTAGGCCTGGGTTCAGCATGGGCGGTTTCCCCATTTTAGAGGGGCTTTGGATTTGATTCTTGGATCACCGAAGACTCCACAGTTCCTTCAACGTTATTCATTCACATCCCTTTCTGCTCTCTGCCCCTCAGCAGCTCTCCCGAAGGCTGTGGTGAGACTTGAGCCCCCGTGGGTCACTGTGCTCAAGGAGGACGACGTGACTCTGACGTGCTGGGGGGCCCACACCCCCGGGACCTACTCCACCCAATGGTTCCACAATGGGAGCTCCATTCCCACCCAGGTCCAGTACAGCTACAGGTTTAAGGCCAACATCAATGACAGCGGGGAATACAGGTGCCAGACGGGCCAGAGCAGCCTCAGCGACCCTGTGCATCTGAATGTGTTTTCCGGTCAGTGGAGGAAGGCCCCGGGGAGGGTCTGGAAGGACTAAGAGAGATGAAATCTGCTTACACTACAGAAATTTGCAAGAAAGGGGGGGTGAGTGTCCTGTTTACTGAGAAGCATTGCTGTGAGTTGCCTACTCATTTCCTGTTTCACCCACCCCCCCCTTAGCTTAGCATGTTTGGTGGAAATTTGGAAATTTCTAATAATTTCCTCAGTATGTGTTAGGTTGTTTTTGCCTCAGTCCTGATTGAGCAAGAAGGTTGCAAGGCCTCAAACAGGCAGCTGAGTGTAAGAGAAGCAGAAGGAAATCCCTCTTATAGACGGAAACCACTGACTCTGGTGGCAGTCTAGTAAAGCACAGAGTCTGGAGGCAAACAGACCTGCAAAGGCCCTAAGGTGGGAGCCTGCCTGAAAGACGTTAGGAGGTCGTTCTGCTGGAGTGCGGAGTCTAATCTGGAAGATGAAGTCAGAGGTGAGGGGGAGGGGAAAGGATAGACCTCGAGAGGCTGGTAGGCTGTTGTGATGACTTTGACTTTATTCCTGCGTGAGTGAGAATTCATTAGATAGTTTTAATTAAAAGAGTCACTTCATTGGATTTAAGTTTAGGTAAAATCTGACAGTGTTCAGTTTAAGAGATTCTGTAGAGAAGATACCCCTAGATACTATTTCTACTCCTTGCCAATGTCTGAAGATATGAGCGCTTTTGTATTGTAGTTTACTTCAGTTACACCCTTGGTGCATAAACCCTGAAGATGGTCACAGGTGCTTACATGTGATTTTTTTTTTTAGTGGTCCTTTAAGGGCACTGTACCAGAGAGATCCTGGCAGTGAAGCCACTCTGTTTATGGTGGGAAAGGGGAATAAATAATGAGTTAACCTCAAAAAGCTGCCCAATGACATCACAATTCCCCATCTCCTCTCTTTGTGTATTGGCTTCCCAGAAACAGCTGATGGTACATCTGACTTTTCCTAAGAAAGTGTAGGAATGTAGATCACAACAACTGAGATCTGAACGGTTGTTAGTGTTAACTTACTTTTTTAAATTTTTAAAATTTTTAATTTTTTTCTTCTTGAACCAGTACGTGACTCTTTATAGTGTTAACTTAAAAATCACACAATTTATAAATCTGAAAAGGAGAGCATTGCTTCTTATAAAGGGTTACAGCCTACAAGGTAGCCATTCCGACAGGCTAGGAAGCACAGCCTCTGGCTGAAAACTGAGAAAATAAAGCAGTTTGAAGGAGGAGGAGTTGGGGCAGGAGCTTTATGTTGAACAAGGTTCCTAAACATAAATATTCAACAGGTTACAAAGGGAGCTATGAACATTCATGTAGGGGGATCATGCACACACGTGATAAGAGACCATGCATGTTACATGCATTCCATGTTCACTTTGGGGTGGAAAATTAATATTTAAATGTATTACAGTTAGACCCTATACATCAAAAGATGAATTAGGGACACAAATGCACAGCCTCTGCAAAACTGGCCAGAACCTGTCCATGATCTGTGGTCTCTTATCTGGAGAGTCTTACTGAAATCAGTCTCTCGTCCAATCAAAGCTGTAGGTGTGGCTTGTGGAATAGGGTGGTCAGTTAGTCAGCATCTGGCCATGATGAGCTGTAATTGCTTCAGTATTGCCTATCTCAAGGCCAGTGCTTGTTGTTTAGCTGCTATAGAAAAAGGAAAGCTCTGGCAGTTAGATCATAGTTTATTCTTTAAGTGTAGGGGTGTATGACTTAACCCTTGCCTGGCATGGCCTTAGGCCCTGTTTATAATTTGGTATCATATTGCCACAAAGAGTCTGTTCTGTTAGTCATATGATCGCTATGTTAACATTAATGTTGGTCTGTTGTTGTTTCTAAACCACAACAAGGAGGGGCTATAATAAAGTGTGTCTGACCTCCAATCCCATCAGTTTTGAAGGTTTCTCTGCCCTTGGCCTAGAGGGAGTCTCTTATCAGGAGAATGTTACCAAAATCAGTCTCTTATCCAATCAAAGCTGTAGTTGGGGTCTGTTCAGTCTGTTGGGGGGCTTAGGATTTTTTTTTTAAGGGAGTTAATAGTTTTGGCATTTTCTTTTTCTTTTTCTTTTTTATTTCAGGGTATTGTGAGGGTACAAACATTAGGGTTACACTTTATGTCTTTGCCTCACCCAAGTGTGGATTAAAGACATGCCCTTCCGCCCTATAGTGCTCCCGTGTCCTTTAGTTGCGGATTTACCCCCTCATCCCCCTAATCCCTGGAGAGTATTTCTGCCATGTGATCACCCTAGTGTTGATCAGTTGGTACCAATTTGATGACGAGTACAAGTGGAGCCTGTTCTTCTGCTCTTGTCGTGCCTCACTTTGAATAATGGGCTTAAGTTTAATCTAAGAAAGTATAAGAGGTTCTAGATCACTGTCGTTTCTTATGATTAATATTCCATTGTAAACATATACCAAATTTTAATAATCCACTCATGGATTGACGGGCACTTGGGTTGTTTCCACATCCTTGCAATAGTGAATTGTGCTGCCAAGAACATTCGAGTGCAGATGTCTTTATAGTAGAATGTTTTGTGCTCTTTTGGGTAGATGCCTAATAGTGCTATTGCTGGATCGAATGGTATTTCTATTTTTAGCTCTCTGAGGTAT
>CAUYSK010044816.1:0-66827 GCA_963575035.1 Avahi laniger | reverse complement strand
GAGGCCGAGGCGGGCGGATTGTTTTAGCTCAGGAGTTCCAAACCAGCCTGAGCAAGAGCGAGACCCCGTCTCTACCAAAAATAGAAAGAAATTAATTGGACAACTAAAAATATATAGAAAAAATTAGCCAGGCATGGTGGCGCATGCCTGTAGTCCCAGCTCCTCAGGAGGCTGAGGCAGGAGGATCCCATGAGCCCAGGAGTTTGAGGTTGCTGTGAGCTAGTCCGACACCACGGAACTCTAGTCCAGGCAACACAGTGAGACTCTGTCTCAAAAAAAAAAAAAAAAAGTTAACTGTAAAACATCCTCAGGCAGGTCCTTCGGGAAGTATTCCAGAAGAAGGCACTGTTATCACAGGAGATGACAGCTCCATGTCTTTTACTGCCCCTGAAGACCTTGCAGTGGATCAAGATGTGGAGGCGGGAGGCGGGAGACGGTGATGGTGATGATCCTGGTCCTACGTAGGCCCAGGCTAATGTGTGTGTTTGTGTCTTGGTTGGTTTTTTTTTAAATTTTTTTTCTTCTGCCTTCTTGTGTGTCTTAGTTTTTAACAGCAAAAATTTTTAGAGTTAAAAAGAATTAAAAATTCTCTCTAAAATAGTAATAATTGAATAAGTATACAAAGAAAGAAAATATTTTTGTACCACTGTACAATGTGTTTATGTTTTACGCTAAGTGACATTACAAAAGAGTCAAAAAGTTAAAAATATTAAAAAGTTTATAAAGTATAAAAGTCACAGTAAGCTAAGGTTATTACTGAAGATAAAATTGTTTTTTATAAATTTAAAGTAGCCTAACTATATAGTGTTTATGCAGTCTACAGTAGCCAGGCATGGTGGCACACACCTGTAGTCCCAGCTACTCGGGAGGCTGAGGCAGGAGGATCGCCTGGGCCCAGGAGTTCAAGGTTGCAGTGAGCTTTGATCCCACCACTGCATTCTAGCCTGGGAAACAGAGTGAGATCTTGTCTCAAAAATAATAATAAATATAAATAAATAAAGCCTACAAAATAATTAAGGTCCCAGGCTTCCATATTCACTTCCCTCTCACTCACTGACTTGCCCAGAACAACTTCCAGTCCTGCAAGCTCCACTCATGGTAAGTGCCCTACACAGGTGTACCATTTTTTATCTTTTACACTGCAGCTTTACTGTACCTCTTCTGCGTTTAGATAAGTTTAGACTCACAAATACTTACCATTGTGTTACAGTTGCCTACTGCGTCCAGTACATGTGTCCAGTACAGTGTCCAGCAACATGCTGTACAGGATTGTAGCCTGGGAGTAAGAGGCTGTGCCACATAGCCTAGGCGTGTACACACATCCAGGTTTGTGTAAGTACACTCTGTGATGTTCACAGGGACGAAATCGCCTAACCTGCGCATTTCTCAGAACGCATCCCTCTTGTTAGGGACACATGACTGTATACGACTTCTCCCTCTTACCTGCCATATCCAATCAATGGCCACATCCTGTCTTTCTGTCTCCTAAATGTCTCCTGAACTTCTCTTTCTATCTCACAGCCCTAATCCAAGCTTGCACCAATGCATCCCAAGATGACTGTAGCAACCCCATAATCTCTTCACTGTAGCCAGAGTGATTTTTCTAGAATACAAATCTGATCACATTATTTCTCTACTTAAAATCTTTTAATGGCTTTTCCATGCTCTCACGATAAAACTGCATACTCTAAGCTGGGATTTTCTAGGGCCCTTCGTCGCTGACTCCTGCTCTCCTGCCCTGTCTTCCACCCACCTCTATGTTCCCTGTACCGTCCTCTACGTTCCCTTCTTTGCTCCCCGCTCCAAGCCCCAAACCGGGTCATCCAAATCATCGCCGAACTTCCTCTCCACTCCTGGTGGAAGCACTACCTGTAACCTTCCTCCCCTCCCTCTTTTACCTGACCAACTCCTGCTCGTCCTTAAGTCCAGACAAATGTCACTTCCCCTGGGAAGACGACGCCACCCCCAAGCCTCGGTTAGGCATACTCTCCTGAGCTTCAGCAAATCCCTGTCTTCCCACACCCTAACCCCCATCTCCAGTGAGCGTCGGTCTCCCTCACCACTTCTAGACACCACGGAAACAAGGATGCTTGTCTTTCCCTAAGTCCTCGGTGCACCGCAGAGAGCTGGGGAACAGAGAACGAACACATGAACGGCTATTTGGTAAGTGGTCTTTGCGGCACAGTGATTTCTCTATGGGCCGAATGAACTGCTCTGTGCTTAGTTTCAGGAAACAAAAGCAACATCAGTACATGTCTGGGTTTTAGCATACCAGAGAGAGAGCTTGAATTATGTGTAAATCCCCTTGGGATTTATTTTGGAGGCTTGTAAACTGAAGTGTGATATATGGGAAGCAAGAGTCTGGTTCAGGCTCCAGTTCAATAACCGACTACGCGACCACAGGCAAATCACCTCCTTTCTGAGCTTCTGTGTGCTCATCTGCAAAACTAAGGAGTTGCTCCTGCAGGGTCCGGGGTCCTTTCTGTTGCTCACATTCCCTACCTAGACCCTCCACTTTCCCAGTGGCCTCTAAACAAACCTTGCACGCTTTCACCTATGGCTCTGCTCCAGGAGGGCTGGGGAACTGATCTCCCTGGAGAGAGGTCCCGAAGGACAGTCAATAGGTCAGATGCCATCTAGCACAGGGCCTGCCACAGTCTGTGCTCAACAAGAGCTATTTATTGTCATCATCTTTTTTTTTTTTTTTTTTTGAGATAGAGTCTCGCTCTGTTGCCCAGGCTAGAGTGCCATGGCGTCAGCCTAGCTCACAGCAACCTCGAACTCCTGGGCTCAAGCGATCCTGCCTCAGCCTCCCGAGTAGCTGGGACTGCAGGCATGCACCACCATGCCTGGCTAATTTTTTTTCTATATATTTTTAGCTGTCCAATTAATTTCTTTCTATTTTTAGTAGAGACGGGGTCTTGCTCTTGCTGGGGCTGGTCTCGAACTCCTGAGCTCAAACAATCCACCAGCCTCGGCCTCGCAGAGTGCTAGGATTACAGGCGTGAGCCACCGCGCCCGGCCATCATCATCATTATTAAGCCACAAATAATGCCTCAAGTGGAAGGTCTAAAGCCCTAAGCAGACCTGACAGGTACATACGCCCGCCACCCTAATACCTAATATTAATACCTAACATTAACTAATTTATAATATTATACAAGGCCTTGGAAGTCCTGGCTTTAGCCTACATTTTCTTCCGGAACCTGACACCAAGCCCAGATGTATACTCTGAGCCAGGTGGACAGTGCTGTGCAGGCCAAGATGTCGGGAGCCCCTCTCTGCCCCTCTGGGAGCCAGAGGCTGTGGTCTCTGGGCCCCACCCCTCCTCGGAAGTCTTCTTTCCGCAGCCGAGCTCAGCTAGACTGGCCTGGTGAGATGGGCGCCATCAGTCTCCACAGAAGTCGGGCCTGGGCTGCCCAGCAGAGAACACCAGACCTGGGGAGAACCAGAGACTCCTCATGCCAGCCTGCCACACAAGCGAGGTTTTCTGAGGACCTGCGCTATGTGTCTCAGGACTGGACCCGTCCCCGAGAAAGCAGGGCAGCAGGTCACTCGAGGCCCTGGGCCCTGGGATTCATTACTGAAATGGAGTTGCTCCCAGCCCTGTGTGGCCCTGTCGTCCCTGGTCCACAGCTTTCGTTGGCTGGCCTCTCCCACCCAGTGGCCTGGCCACCGCCTCCACCCACCAGGCAAACCTCCCACGCACTGGCCTTGCCCAGCGGCCGGTGGCACAGCGCTCCGCCAACACCAGCCCAGAGAAGGAGCCCACTCCTCCTCCCCCAAGTGCTCCATAGTGACCCTCTGGGGCCTGCCAGTCACAGAGCCAGAGGCGCGGGACAGATGGCATCAAGCTGGGCCACGTGCCATGAACAGAAGAGTAAAAATAATCCCAGACTTGGCTCTCGGGGCCTAGCCCAGAGGCCTCTAGCTCTGCCCCAGCCCCACCCAGAGCCTTGGACGGCCCACCCAGGACAACCCCAGGCCCCAGCAGCATGCTGCTCCCTCCCAGGGCCCACGGGTGCCGGTTACTCAGGGATTTCCAGAAGGATCAGGAATGTATGGGCTTTTATTAAGATCTTCCCAATAATAAGAACATTAAGCTCCTCCAAAAACACTTTCAGGACAGGAAGGGAATCATGACCCCAGGTCATAAATAGAGAAGCCCAGGCTCGGGGAGGGGAAATGACCTATTCCGAGAAAGTGGCAAACCCGGGCCTCACACCCTGACACCCTCTCCTCCACCTGGCCATCTTGCTCTCGAAGCCCACCTTTCAACAGCCTCCCTCCGCCATCGCCATCGGTGATCTCTGAGCCCCGGCCACTCCCCACCCTCCAGAGCCGTAATACACAATTCAACGCCAGACCCAATAAGATTCTCTCTCCCACGACGGCATCCCCCGCCATGCCTGGCTCAAGGCTGATGCTGGGAACTTAGGCAGTGGATGTCATCCTTAAGGAGGTGACTCTTGCGCTGATTCCCTTTCCTTAGTCAAGGACAAACCCACTCCCCATTTCCTTTTATCACAATTCCTCTAACCTGCTGGGGGTTAACATATGCTATAGCCAGCTCCCCACGCTCCCGCCCCAACCGCGAGTGCGGGAGACTGAAGCTCGGTTTCTCAGACTTGCCGGGGGCCTCCCAGAAAGCGAGGGGGACACGAGCGAGGCCCTGAGTCTCAGGGTTACAGGAGAGAAACGGCCCCTCTTCTCCACGTGCCACTGATTCTAAGAGCTTTCAGGGTCTAGGCTGAAGGTTCCAGCCACGCCACAAGCCCCCTGAGCCCTGGGCCCTGACGTCCTGCCTGCACCGCCTCTGCTCTCGCTCCGCTGCTTCCTTGCTGGGGCCCCGTGAAGGGACCACCTCCTCGGCCAGCGACTGTCCTGTCCCCGAGCAGCTGGGAGGAATTAGAAAAGCTGGGGTGGCCTTCCAGGCGACCCACCCTACTCTTCCATGTGCATGGGTCCCAGAGGAACAAGGATAAAGGAGGTGGGGGCGGACGGGGGGCTGGCCAGAGGAATTTAGGTCCCCTTCTGCCTCAGTCCTGACACGGGAATCCTTCTCTCTCCAGGCTGGCGGACTTACCTGCGAGCCTTGGTCATTGAGGCCAATGGAGTCACGTCTCTGCATCCCAGGCGCTGTGCCCCAAGCTAACAGGACCGTGGTCACAGAACATCCACACTGGGTGCGCTGTGGGTCTTCCCATCCCACACATTCAGAGCAGAAGAGACGCCACTCCCACTGCCCCCCACCGCCGTTCCCTCCGCACGGGGCTCTGGAGATCGGCCCGGCTGTGCCGAGAGGCGCCGCATGTATACTAAAGTAGGGCCAGGAATGAGACAGTCTGCAAACACCCCATTTGGGGGTGTCTCTGAGCCCGCACTGCCCCGATTTCATTACTAAAATAAGAAAGAGACGGAAATAAGGACAGTAGACCCACCTTCTTCCAGACTCATCCCCACTCTCCCCTCCAGGCCCCTCGGTCTGCTCACCATCTCCTGAACCCAAGGTTATGCACACTGTTTCTGCTTAGGGTGGGCCTCCACGCTAATTTAATTCCTGCCAACAGCCCGCAAATAAACATCTATCGAGTACCTATCACCAGATGAAACTCCGGAGACACAGGTCCAGGCCCTTAAGGGGCCCAGACTTTAGACAGGAGGATGGGGGAGGAGACCGGAAAGACATGCAATCAGATCCGTGCTGTGATGTCTCAGAGGCTCAGGCGAAGTAGGTACAGGGCATACAGCAGGCGCAGTCTGAGGCCTCCTCCAACCTGGAGGGTGTCCTGAGCCTCGGTCCACAGAGGCCTCTAAGATGACCACCTGAACTACTCATTTGGCCTTGGCGAGTGCTGCTCTGGCCCGTCCATTATCTTCTGTGCTTGGTTGAAACTCAGGAGCTAGACAGAGGGAGAGGATGACAGGGGACCTGGGGCGGGACAGGAGAACCCGTCCTGCAGGCAGCACAGGGTCCGAGTGGGAGGCCCACCTCGGGGCACACCGTGCGGCCTATCCCACACCGCATGCCCTGAGCACAGGTGACCCCGCAGGACGGCTCCAGGCAGCCCGGCACCTGTGGAAGGCCTGGATGTCAAGGAGGTGCCCAGGACACTGAGGGACACACGCTCTGCTCCCCAGAGAGTGAACTACGTTAATACAACACTAGGAGGGGACAGTTTCAAACGCCAACCCTGCGCCAGGCACCGGGCTGAGCACTTGACTGCATCTTCTCCGGTCCTCCCACAGCCCCTCGAGGCTGCTAATACTGCCTCGGGCGAAGATGCTGAGGTTGTGGGGTGAAGACCTGTGCCCGACCCCAAAACTAGGAAGCGGCAGGGCCCGGGCTGAGGCTCTGAAGCCCTTCCCTGTAGCAGCCGCCTCTTGCCTACCATGCTGCTACTTTGACCTGTTTCGCCCTCACTTCTGTGGACGACAGGAAGGGGAAATGGTCTGACTCCGCAGCACGAGAGACGCAAGTTAGATGGGAAGGGTAACGGGCAGGGGCACCAGACCCCGCACTGGCCATGGAGGGGAGCCAGAGAAGTTTCTCTCTGCAGACGTGAAAGCCCTCCTGGTCTTTCTTTGCGTGGGCCGCACGGCTGCCACAGCCTCTGGCGAAGGTCCCAGCCGGGAGATGCGGGGTTCCCAAGGTTTGTGCCAGGAAAGAACCACAGGGGAGAAGTTGCCCTCCGATTCACCCGAGGAGAAGTGACTTGCCTAAAGGCCACAAACTAGTTAAAACTGGGACTGGAGCCAAATCTCAGGCCTGTACTTTTCTGTTGCATGAATGCGACTGCCGTGGCCATCGCTGGATGCCCTGGATGTGGGGAGGAGACGGTCCGCTCCTAGGAGGGAGACGAGCAGGTGACCCAGCCCGAAAGATCTCCCTCCCTGCTGACTCCCGCGCCTAACACTTCGCCATGAGTGCTCCGCCCTCTGTGCCTTCCAGTCACTCAATCAAAACTGCGCACTGCGCATGTGCCACGTGCCAGGCGCTGGGTACTGCTTTGATGTGAACGTGTCCCCACAGTCCTGGGGTTGGAGACCTACTCCCAGTGCAACAGTGTTGGCAGGTGAGGCTGTAAGAGGTGGCTGGGTCATGAGGGCCCTGCCCGGAATGCGGCCACGCCTTACTGCGGACGGGCTCCTGACAAAGGATGCATTTGGCCGCTCCTCCAACTCCTCTCCCCACTGCTCTCCTGCCCTGCCACCTTCCGTCACGGGATGGCGTAGAGAGAAGGCCCTCCGCAGATGCTGCCCCTCGCCCTTGGACCTCTCAGCCTCCGGAGCTGTAAGACATAAATTTCTGTTCCTTATGAATTACCCAGTCTGTGGTCATGTGTGATAGCAACACAGAACGGACTCTAAAGCAGGGTCGAAGTCGAGTAAGACAGGGTCCTGCCTCACCGTCCTTCTACCCAGGGACGAGGGAAGGGTCCAGAGTGACCTACGAAGATGCAAGTACAGTCAATCCTCATGAATCACAGAGTATCCACAGAGCCCGTATTTGCGAATTTGCCCACTCACTAAAATTTGTAACCCCAAAATCAATACCCACAGCACCTCTGCAGTCATTCGCAGACACACGCATGTGCCGAGCGGCCAAAAACTCGAACCGCCTCATTGCGCGTTCCCAGTAGAGGCCAAACAAAGCGGCGCTTTGCCTGCTGGCCTTGGCTCTCTTGCAGTAAGCAAGCGTCCCTTTCATGGTCTATTTAGTGACACACTTTTTGCATTTTTTTTCGTGATTTTGCTTTTTAAAATGGCCCCAAGCACTGAAGTGCTGTCTGGTGTTCCCAAGCGCACAAAGGTTGTGACATGCCTCAGGGAGAAAATGCATGTTTTAGACGAGCTTTGCACAGGCATGAGTTACAGTGCCGTTGGCTGCAAGTATGTGGGCTCGATGTTAATGAATCAACAATACATATTAAATAAGGTGTCTATGAACAGAAACACATGAAACAAAGCCGTAGGCTGGGCGCGGTGGCTCACGCCTGTAATCCTAGCACTCTGGGAGGCCGAGGTGGGTGGATTGTTTGAGCTCAGGAGTTCAAGACCAGCCTGAGCAAGAGCGAGACCCCGTCTCTACTAAAATTAGAAAGAAATTAATCGGACAACTAAAAATACAGAGCAAAAATTAGCCGGGCATGGTGGCGCATGCCTGTAGTCCCAGCTACTTGGGAGGCTGAGGCAGAGGATCGCTTGAGCCCAGGAGTTTGAGGTTGCTGCGAGCTAGGATGACACCACAGCACTCTAGCCAGGGCAACACAGTGAGACTCTGTCTCAAAAAAAAAAAAAAAAAAGCCGTAAATTAATCAACTGACAAAATATTGCGACCACAGGCTCACAGGAACCTAACCCTGTATCTCTCCCAGGAGCAACGGCTCCGTACGTGCTAATTCAGCGTTCGCGCCAACTTTGTATGACATGACTGCAAGTAACAGGGACCGACTGCACCTCGAGTGTGGCACGTTAAACCATTGCAGGTAAACACTTCGAGCGAGAGGGAGGATTTTAACAATGCTGAGCTCAAGGCCTGGTAGAGAGGAAAATGTTAACAGGCACCAAGACAGCCAAAAGGTGGAAACAGCCCAAACGTCCATCAACAGACATGGACAAACTGTGCTATATTCATACAACGGAATATTATTCAGCCTTCAAAAGGAAATGAAATTCTGACATAGGCTACAGCCTGGACGAACCTTGAGAACATTATGCTAAGTGAAATAAGCCAGACACAAAAGGGCAAATACTGTACGATTTGATTCCACTTCTAGAAGACACAAATTCATAGAGACAGAAAATAGAACAGACGCTACCAGGGGCTGAGGGGAGGGGGGGTTCCATGAATAAAAACAACAATGGAGAGTCATTGTTTAATTGGCAGAGTTGCTGTTTGGGATGATGATGCGGAGATGGGCGGACGGAGGTGACAGCACAACACGGCGCATGTGCTTAATGCACCGAGCTGTCCACTCAGCCGTCCTCTCGCCTCGACCGCCCGAAGTGCTAGGATCGTAAGCGTAAGCCACCGTGGCTGGCCACCGAGTTTTTTGTTTAAAAGGGTACCGGGAGACAGAAGGGAATGAGAAGATGTGGATAGAAGAGAGGAGGCACCGCAGGGGACCTGGGCCCCAAATACAGAGGACAAAGGGAAATGGCCTGGGCACAGCAGGAAAGAAGAGAGACAAGACAGGAAGTTCTCCAGGTGAGTCCCTAGGGACGAAGGGAAGAACAGGGAAGCACCCCAGCAGAGAAGCGGACTGGACCGGGCTGGACTGGGCCACGTACTTCTCTGCAAAGAAGACACGCCAACGTGACGTAAGAACGCCAGGCCAGGAAAGGGCCCTTCTCAAAATGAAACAAGACCAAACAAAATCTAGCTGTGCCCACGCCTGACGCCCCCCATGCTGAGCAGTGCCCCTCCTTTCCTAGAGGAGAGGGGCACAGGCTCTGGGGTAGGGACAGCAGGAAGTCTGGCATACTGTAAAGCAGCCTCAGAGTCACAGGACCTGGGCTAAACCCGCTTCTTACCAGCTGTGTCACGTGGCTGTCCCGCAACTCACGGACCTCCCCAAGCGCAGGGTCTCAGCCCCGGAGCTGCCCACCGGTGAGAAGAGCAGTCAAGCCCCTGGAGAGCAGCACAGTGGGGGGCGGGCACCTCTCAGCAGAGGGATCCCTCACACCCGGCTTCTCTGTAGCACTCCCGTCCTGGGGAGGGGTGGCAGAAAGGAAGGCCCGATCCGTCCCAGGGGAAGGGGGCCTCGGAGCAAAGGTCAGACTCCGACCCTTCGGAATAATGTTATCTCCTCATGGGACAGTCGTGAGGATTGAACCCAATCGTGTCCATAAGGCAGGAACACAGAGCCCAGGGCTCCTCACACATCCACGGTCATGGCCGTTCAAGCTGTGGGTTCAAGGAAGGAGCAGAAGGAATGAAGGATGCCAGGGGGGGATAAGTCAGCAGGTGGGGAGATGTCCCGGCGGCAGGCCAGCCCAGGAGTCTTCAGAGGGAGGGCAGCTCAGAGAATGGGGGAAGATAAGATTGCTAAGTGGCTCCCGGCTCCAAGCCCAGCCCCCAGGCCGTGCAGTAGGGTAGGGGACACGCCCAGCCCCAGGAGGGGAGGCCGGGGCCCCTGCCCTCCAGCCGCCCCTCCCAAACAGCCAGGGCGGGGGTGTCTGCAGGCCTAGTCCAACACAACCCGGACTCGGGTCACAGCAGGGGCGGGGGGCGTTCAGGGGCACGGGGAGGCCCTCCCTGCTTTAGGCCCGGCACAGTGCCTGGCACAGGGGCCCCTCGAAAAGGTCGTGGGGTTGTGGGGGGAGGCGAATTGGACTCCAAGCTCAGCTTTGCCACAGACTCCTCACTGGCCCTCGCTGGGCCTCGGTGTTCCCATTTGCAAAAGGAAAAGGTGGGGAGAGCAGATGGAATATTATTCAGGGAAAAAAAGAAATGAGCTGTCAAACCATGAAGAGACGTGGAGGAAGCTTAAATGCAGATCGCCACGGGAGAGAAGCCAATCTGAAAAGGCCACTGTATGGAATTATGGAAAAGGCAAAACTATGGAGACCATAAAAGGTCAGGGTTGCCAAGGGTTGGGGGAGGGAGGGATGAAGAGGTAGAGCACAGGGAAATTTTAGCGCAGGGACTACTCTGTATGATGCTGTAATGGTGGCACGTTTCATGACACCTGTGAAAAAAACCCAAACAATGTACAACACGGAGAGGGAACCCTAGAGTAAACTACGACTACAGTGATGTATCCATATTCGATTGCAACAAATTGTACCACATTAATGTGAGATGTTAATGAAATGAACAACTGGGCAGGGAGGAATGTAAACACGGGAACTGGACTTTCTGCTCGATTTTTCTGTAGACCTAAAACTGCTCAAAAAAAATAGTCTCCTGGCCGGGCGCGTGGCTCACACCTGTAATCCTAGCTCTCTGGGAGGCCCAGGCAGGCGGATTATTTGAGCTCAGGAGTTCGAAACCAGCCTGAGCAAGAGCGAGACCCCGTCTCTACTAAATATAGAAAGAAATTAATCGGACAACTAAAAAAAAATATATAGAAAAAATTAGCCGGGCATGGTGGCGCATGCCTATAGTCCCAGCTACTCGGGAGGCTGAGGCAGGAGGATCGCTTGAGCCCAGAAGTCTGAGGTTGCTGTGAGCTAGGCTGACGCCATGGCACTCACTCTATCCCGGGCAAAAGAGTGAGACTCTGTCTCAAAAAAAAAAAAAATAAAGTCTCTCTCTATATATATATATGTATATATACTTTTTTTTTTTCTCAAAAAGGTGGGGAGAGTAAGCCTTGCACTTTTTTTCTCTTGGGGCCTTTCTTCAGGGTTATAAAATGAAGCAAAAGTTACAAAAGTATAGCACTCAGGGGCCAAGAGTACCGAACCAAACCAATGAGTGGCTTCACTCTAAGGAGGCGTGTCCTAGGAAATTCAGATCTCAAAACAGCCAATTTAACAGAAGGAATCCCATCAAAGCCCGGGGCAATGCTTGTTTCCTCAGCCTTAGGGTGGGTTTGCCCTGAATCAGCTACTCTCCCAGAGACGACAGGACTGTCTCCACCCTGCCAGGACCAGAGGGGTCAGCCCACACCGGGTGCCCATGCAGCACAGCCGTCTCGGTGGGGCCCAGGGAGAAAGAGGAGGCAGGCAGGATCTCTAAGCACCTGGCATGGCCCTCCAGGACCCAGAGCAGCGGGGAGCCACAGGCAGCCCCGCAGTGCCCTGAAGCAGCCAAGCAGGACTCCTCCAGAAAGGCAGGACTCTTCAGTTCCGCCCTACCATCCTGCCACAGGCCCCAGTCACCTCTGGAAAAGGGCCCGTCCCTGGAAAGAATGAGACTCCAGCATCTGGACAGACGGACTGAGCTTGGACAAGAGGCAGGAGGCAGCATCCATCCTAGCTCTGGTCATTTCTCATAGAAGTGTTCTGTTGCCGAGCTACCCTGCCCAGACAGGGATGGGGACTGTGGATGTGGACGGGGACTGTGATGCTCTGGAAATTCTGCTAACAGCCCAAAGCCCTCAGACCCTAGGCTGCGGTCGCCATCACCGAGGACCCACCCTGACCCAGAAAACTCACCCCACTGATTACCTCCTGCATGGCCACATACCCAGTGGCTTACTCCTACAGGCCTGACAACCACCCCACCTCCCGTTCCAGAATGCACGGTCACAGGTGTGGAAACAAGGCCATGGAAGTGGCTGAAACCCAGGCTGGGCACCATTTGTTTTTCTGGATGGGCCCAGCCCAACCCGACCCAGCAGGCCAGGAAGAGTGGACCAGGCCAGGGAGGATGCCCAGAAAAGCAAGATGTCCAGCTGTGCCTCTTATTCTGAAGCCAGGAACCGAACTTCATAGAAGGCCCTGTTCTTCCTCTTTTCTTCTTCTTCCTTTTCTTTTCAAGAGACAGGGTCTTGCTCTGTCACCCAGGCTGGAGTGCAGGCCCCAAGAGAAAAAAAGTGCAAGGCTTACTCTCCCCACCTTTTTGAGAAAAAATCGTAGCTCATTACAACCTCAAACTCCTGGGCTCAAGTGATCCTCCCACCTCAGCATCCTGAGCAGCTGGGACTGCAGGCACGTACCACCACACCTGGCTGATTTTATTTTTTAGAGACGGGGGGTCTTGCTATGTTGCCCAGGCTGGTCTCGAACTCCTGGCCTCCCAAAGCGCTGGGATTACAGGTGTGAGCCACTGCACCCGGCCCCTCCTCTTTTTCATAGGTCATTCTCTAGATGCGCCCCGCTCCTCAGCCCTGGTCCCACTTTCGTGCTTGAAGAAAGGCCAAGACCCAAAACGCCACACTCTTGCCTCACTTTGAGAGCTCCTCACAGCCATCAATCATCTTGTGAAGATTTTCTCCTCACATGAATCCCCCCAAAACTGCAAATCATGTATCTGACAAAGGACTTGTATCCAGAATATTAAAGAACTCTCAAAACAATCAAAAGAAAAATGGGCAAAAGATTTGGACAGACATTTCACCGAAGAAGTCACACAAATGTCAAATTAAAACCACAGTAAGATTCCACTGCACACCCAGAATGACAGGAAAAAACGCACCGACCACCTGACAATACCGAGTGCTGCAGGAGTGTGAAGCAAAGGAACTCTCACGCTCTGCTCACGGGCATGGAAAATGGTATACTCGGAAAACGGTCCGGCAGTTCCTCGAAGCGCTAAACGTACACTTAGCACATGTCCCAGCAATCCCACTGCTAGGTGCTTACCCAGGAGAAAGGAAAGCCCACGTTCACACAAAAGCACGCACACAAACGTTGACAGCAGCTTTACTCATCATCAACGGAGGCTGGAAACAACCCGAACAGCCTTCAGTTAGTGCTGGACAGACACACTGCGACACATCCACACAACAGACTACTACTCGGCAATAAAAAGGAACAAACTACTGATACGTGACAACCTGGACGACTCAAAGGCATTATGCTGAGTGAAAGAAGCCACACGCTGCCATGCCATTTACACCGCATTC
This sequence comes from Avahi laniger, assembly GCA_963575035.1. Classification (NCBI taxonomy): domain Eukaryota; kingdom Metazoa; phylum Chordata; class Mammalia; order Primates; family Indriidae; genus Avahi; species Avahi laniger. The sequence continues at coordinate 53,307 of CAUYSK010044816.1, read as the reverse complement.
TTGAGAAGGCAAAACTACAGGAGTGGAGAACAGATCGGTGTTGCCGGGGATGGGCCTGTGGGGCGGGGAGGGGGGGGGGGGCTGGCCTCAAAGGGGCAGCCCAGGGAGAACCGTGTGGGGCATGGAACCGTTCTGCACCATGGGTGTGGTGGTGAATGCACAACTCTGTGCACTTGTCAAAATCCATAAAACTGTATACCAGAAACAGTCAATTTTGCTATATGCAAATTAAAATAAATTTAAAACAAGCCCTCCTTATCTTGCCCAAAAGACCCAGTTCAAATCCACCTCATTCATAAAACTGACTTATCTCCCCCTCCTCTAATGATTTCAAGATACAGCCCTCAAATCACTACATTTTCTATCTTCTCACCAATATTTCTCCCTCTGTTTCACTCACACACACAGCTATCAAAACCCTACCCATCCTCAAATCCAGCTTAAGTGCTTCCTCTTCCAGGAAGCCTTCCCTGACCCCTCCTAACCCCACCAGAATGAATTACCCTTTACCCGCACCCCACCAGCACCCGTTTGTGCCTCTAATTAGCCCTTCTTTCACCCTGCAGGTTACTGTCGTTAGCTCTCCACAGTTTGTCTCCCCTGCCAGGTAGCAAGGCTCCTTGAGGACAGGGACCAGGGCACCCAGGGGGTGCTCTGTGGCTGCTGTGGATTGGCTGAGGGCAGGCACAAGCAGAGGGGGCTGATGCCGAGGGAGGAGACTGGCCCTGTTGGGGCGGGCCGTGTTCTGAGGAGGGGATGAGAGGCCACTGGCCCAGCTTTACTTCTTCTCTTGCATAAGCAACAACTATTGCTTAAACCTCCAAGTGCTGGAAGTGACCCGCCTCCCATTCCAACATGAGGTCATGCAATTTACGATGGTGCATTTTGGAAGGTGCTTTTGCTTCCTGCAGGCCACCCAGCACAGTTCCAGGCCCCAGGCAGACAGATGCTCAGGACACACACACCTGCCAAAGTATTGGAACCTGTCCCGTCATTAGGGAGCTGTCAGTTCTCACTTCCAGGAGGCAGGCCCTCTTTGCAGCAATTAACAGATTAGGTTCTTCTGATGCGAAATCAATTTTATTATGCACAACTACCGGTGGTATAGGCATAGCCTACCGGAAACTTCACAGGGCCACTCTACACTTGGGTTTTTCCAAGAGCATCACTGGACGCTCCCTCTTACAAATTCCAGTTTGTACAGTTTTTAAGAACCATCTAGGTCATTTATTTGACAAATACTTATACAGTGCTTAGTCTGTGCAAAGCAAAGAACTAAGCATTCACAAATATTAATTCATTTAATCTTCACATCAACTTATGAGGTTGGTTCTATCAATACTATTATCCCTGTTTTGCACAGGGGGAAACACTGCAGTTAGATATCTTGCCCAAGATCACACAGCTGCTAAGTGGCAGAAAAGGGGTTCAAACTCAGGCAGGCTGGCTCTAAAGCTACGCTCTCCAAACAGCAGCCACCAGCCCCACGTGGCTATTGAGCTATCGACATGTGGTTAGTCTGAATTCAGATACGCTGTTAAGTGTACAATACACACGGGAGTTCCAGCACTCTGTACGAAAAAATGTAAACTGCTTCATTAGTATTTTTTTACCATTGATCACGTTTTTGTTCTATTCTCTAATAAAACTGCTTTATTTTTTATTTTTTTAAAATATGAACCGAAGTTTATTGAGGAAGGACAAGACAGGTTTACAGAGTAAGAGCGAGATACATTCGCCACAGAACGGCACATGGACCCCTCTGTCGTAACAAAAGGGCCAATCATTTGATAAAATGACAATATTGTAGACGTAGCACGTTAGATAAAATATACTATCACAATTCATTTTACCACTTTCTTATTACTTTGTAAATGTGGCTCCTAGACAACTTAAAATCACATATCTGGCTTGTATCACACTTCTACTGCACAGCACCGCTCCGGAGTCTGCACTCGTAGCCACTGCTCTGTGTTGGAATCATCTTCCCTGTCCCTCTGCCTCAGGGCAGGACCGAGGTGCAGCTGGTCCCTGACAGCCCGAACGAAGGTGACCAGGGAGCCAGGCACTCACTGCTACATCTGCCACTCTGTCTCCTCTGGCTGCTCCCACATGGCCGCCCCCAGCCTTGCCTCCAGCTCCGGGGCGGTTTAGCGCTGCCTCCCTATAGCGGGAATCCCCAATCACAGCAGGAAAACACTCCACACATCGTCTGCCAATATGCAGGGAAACTGAGACCTAGGACCCCGAAATCTTTCAGGAAGCAGTGGCCCTGGAGGCCATCTAGTCCAATTTCCCACCAGAGCACGGACCTCTTCCAAAGCATACAAGTTCTACGCAGTTCTTCATGAAGAAACTCTGCATACAGGTGTCCTTCAGGATCAGTAGGGGATGGAGTCCAGGATGCCCTACAGATACTAAAACCCAGGGATGCACGAGTCCCTGATACAAAATGGCGTGGTGTTTGCATATAAGCTCTGCACATCCTCCCATAGGCTTTTTAATTTTATTTCTTAATTTTTTAAAATTTTATTTTGCTTTATTTTTTTCCTATCCACCAGATGACCAGGGACTCCCATACACTATAGATCAACTCTGACTGCTTACAATCCCTAACACAATGCCTACACATTACTTCATTCTCGTGGATTCAATGTAGTACTTAGCCTGTGGCAAATTCAAGTTTTGCTGTTTTGGAAGTCTGTGAGATTTTCTTTCCCTGAATATTTTCAATCCAGGATTAGCTGAATTCATGGATGTGGAATCCACAGATACGGAGGGCTGACTGTAGTTCCACATAGACTTCAGATCACATGGACCTAATCTGCCATTGCTACAAAGAGGGCCTGCCTTCCAGAAATGAGAAACGACAGCACCCAGGTGACAGACAGATTCTAATTCTTCATACAGCCTCTGTGCAGACACAATAATGGCGAGCCCAATACATACAGGTCAGGATGCAGACACCTTGCAACGTGGAGTGTCACAAAGCTCAGCGCTCTAAGGTTTTCCTCGACATAGACCTCACCACACCACCAGTCTGTATAGGCTCCTGGCTCAGGGCGATATGGAGAGTCAGATCAACCTGGGTTCAAACTCCAACCACAGCATTAATCTCTATGTAACTTTTTTCCTCTTCTGTAGTGGTTAAAAAACAAAACAGCCCAGGTGCAGTGGCTCACGCCATAATCCCAGCACTTTGGGAGGCCAAGGCAGGAGGATCGATTGAGGCCAGGAGTTCAAATCCAGCCAGGACAACATAGTGAGACCCCATCTCTACAAAAAAATTAAAAATTAACTGAGCGTGGTGGTGCACACATATAGTCCCAGCTACTCGGAAGGCTGAGGAAGGAGCATGGCTTGAGCCCAGCAGTTTGAGGCTGCAGTGAGCTGTGATTGTGCCACTGCACTCCAGCCTAGGCAACAGAGTAAGACCCTGTCTCTAAAAAAAGAAAAAACAAAACAAAAACAAGGAAACAAACAAACCCTATCTCACAGAGCTGCTATGAGAATTACATGAGATGATATAGGTAGAAATGTCTAGAATAACGTGTGGCACCTAGCAGGCACTTAATAAAATAAATGTTGATTTCCCTTCCCCTTCCTCTAAGTTTTTTTCCCCCTCCACATGAACTGAGAGTAAGTTCCACTCTATTCTGTATTTATACAACTGATGTTTTGAATTTAAATGCAGGATTTTACATTTAAACCTATTAGATTTCTTCTTGAGATAAGTATACACGTTCAACATTGCTCCATGTTGGGCACAGTTAAATAAATTAAGGTATATTCATATAATCTAATGTTACTCAGATCTTTAAAATCGTGGTTTTCAATAATTTTTTATGACATAAGGTATTACTATATTGTATTCAGTAGGGGAAAAAACTAGACAGAATATAATTGCAATTGTGTTAAAATACTCAGATTTGCACGAACACAAATTTGGAGGGACACTGACCTAAAAAATACCAAGTCATCCCCGAGTTGTAGGCCTATGTACCACTTTGTTTTCTCCTTTAAGAATTTCTTTACTTTCCAAGTTTTCTACAATGAACGTTATTCGTTTTAAGAGTCAGAAAAAACATCTTTTACATCTCGTCTTTCAGCATTCTAGACAATTGAGGTGAGTTTGAATCCCGGCTGTCACTCAACGTTTGCCATCCTCGACTCCCAGAGAAATGAGAGAAACAGAGGACATGGGCCACACAGGCTCCCGTGAGGGGCTCGTATCTATGGAAATGTCCATCAGGGACAAAGTCAAAGAGGGGGCTCTGCGGCGTATGACCCGACACCTCCCCCAGGTGACGTGAGCTCAGCGCCCAAGGTTCGACCAGCCACACGTCCATGTCACTGCCCTATCAGCCAGATCACATCTCTTTCTCTCGTACCCAAGAAAATCATTTGGCTGAAAATCCTTACTGAACATTCCTCCACTCGAATTAGATTTTTTTCCCCAGACTTGGTAGAGTGAACGCATGTTAGCTCCTAGTTATCTCAGCTTCATTTTCAAAGTCTCTGAAGATTGTTTGTTCACAATCCTGACCTGGAATTGGGCAGGGGCCAATAAGAAGCTGAGCAGTCTGCCATTTCCAGGAGCCCTACCTTGCCCCCTTGAAATCAATCAGGACAGCATGTGTTTTCTCCACCACCCTATCCTCCTCCCAGACCCCGGCAGCAGTCCTGCGGTCACTCCCGCGGCCTCTCCCAGGACCCGGACCTGATCCGCGAGTCTGGCCACCTGAACTCATGAAAAGCAGCTTCAGCCCTCTCACCAAGTCTGGTCCAAACACACAAAGAGGGAGGCAAGATAAGAGACCTCTGCCTCCCAGAACATTCCAACACCTATCACAGACAGGAATCTCCCCCAGCCTATCTTGCTCTGACTGTGGCTAAAGAAATCCCTTCATGTTGGGCATGGTGGTGCGTGCCTGTAGTCCCAGCTACTCAGGAGGCTGAGACAGGAGGATCGATTGAGGCCAGGAGTTGAAGACCAGTCTGGGCAACATAGTGAGATCCCTGTCCCTACCAAAAAAAAAAAGAAACAAAGAAAGAAATCCCTTCGTGTTGTCCAGCTGACCCAGGCCTGTTGACCCCCCCGCCCAGACCTCTGTGCAGCATCGCACCCCAGCAACCATTTCTCAAGGCTCAGTGCCAAGGCGGAGATCAGCCAGGAAGAAACAACACTAGCCTTTTATCCTGGCCAGGATGATCCACGAAGACATCGCAGGGGCTCGAAGGGAAGGGGAAGACAAGGTTCTGGCAGAGGTGAGCTTGGCATGAGTGACGGCTGGCAGACACCAGAGAGACACAAAGCAGAACACTCAGCCACAGAATGGGCTCCGAGAGCTCAGGTTTCACTCTGAGTCAACAGCCCCCTCAGAGCAGAGCCCCACCCCAGAGGATCACCCTGTGTGTCATCGGCCCTCCCCAGTGCCCTCTGCACAGCCCCTAGTGCTCAACCGGATATGCAATCCCATCCCCCAGGAGGGTCACCCCAGCCTGAGCACGGCTCCCATTTCCTGCCCCTGGTGACTCCTCTCAAGTCTATTGTTCCCATGAAGTTTGGGTCAAAGGAAGCCGAGTCCCCACCCATGGGGGCCACGCCATGCCAAGGAGCTGGCCCATGCTACAGGGGAGCCTGGCCCATGTCCCTGCCTTTCCAGGAGCCTGTGTGTATTAAATGCAGGAGGACGCAGAGACTGGAGTTCTAGTGGAAAACTTCCCCAAGATTCGGTCCCTACTAGGTGAAGGCCCCACAGCCAAGTCACACAGGTGTGATGAGACTCTCCCTAATATCTAGCCCGAAAAACCAAGAACAAAGGACGAACTGTCATTTCAGAAGAGGTCAAGGCAAAACTGGAACTAGACTATAGGAGCTGGAGACTCTGTGCTCCCCTGTGACAAAGCCCTACCCTGCCCCCACATCCACCTGGGCCCCTTGGCTGGTTCCAGCCCCCTCACAGCCCCCCCTTGCTGGAGAGCAGCTGTTCAGCTCCAATTTCAGAGCTTTAAAGGGAGCTGTGGTCCCAATCCCTGCCAACAAAGGGTCATGGGGGCACAGGAAGACAGGCAAGGTAAAGCCACCCTTCCAAGTCTGAATTTTCAACTGCCACTGCACTGACCTCAACTACAGGAAAGACAAGGACCAAAGCTGGGACCAGAGTCCTCCACTTCTGGGAAGGCGGAGGAAGAGCCACAGGTTTGGCAATACTCATTGCTTTGTAACAGTCACAGGGGCAAGACTCCAGAATGGAAGCCAAAGGAGGTTATGACATTTGCAACCCAGGAGATCTAAAAAGATGAGGGGACCCTTCTCCATCTGGCATGGTAATGAGCAGCCCATCAGGAGAAAGAAGGGGGTGTCTTAAAGACCTGAGAGCCCCTTCCAGACTCAGTGTCCTCAGATTTGCCAGCAGCTGTTCTGCTGGGACAGAGGAGAGTATTTCCACCAGACAACCTTATCTGAGCCCTGGACAGTGGCCTGCTCCAGCCTCCATGCCGGTGGGATGAAGGCGGCTGAGGGAACTGGGGGGTGTCTGAGCATTTCGATCCACAGAGTAGGAGACAGAATGCAAAGCGAAGGGCAAGGGCTTCTAGTCCCAGCTCTGCCACTCATAAGCTATGCGACATTAAGCAAGTTACTGACCCTCTAGTGGCCTCAGTTTCCCCATCTTTAAAGTGAGGGAGTTAGGTGCTGACATCAGAGTATCCAATAATATTCAGCAAGTTCACCCTGATGCCAAGGTTAAACTGGAATTAGAACACAGGAGATGGAGACTCCGTGTTCCCCAGTGACAAAGTCCCGCCTGCCCCCCTCTTCTACTTGGGCCAGTGGCCACCCTGGCCTCCTAAAGAACATGGCAGGGCCTGGCCCACAGCAAACGTTCAGTTCAGGCTGCTAAATAAACATGATGAATAAATAGAGCAGGGTTTCTCAAAGGGTATTCACACAAACACTAATTCAAAAAACTCTAATCCCTAGGAAAAAAGAGGTTCCTTGCTGAAATAAGCTGAGGAAACATTGGATACATAACTGAGGAGTCCCTAGGATGTGCTCATAGGTGCTCTGCATACACTGAATTTTCACAACTTTCTGGATACATATTAATTAACCCTCTACCCCCCATTACTCACCAGGAAACTGAGCCTGAGCCTTACAGGTAGTGAGTGATCATCAAGATTTGTATCCAGGTCAGACCCCACGCCTGAACCCTATCTTCTCCATCAATGCTGCTTTTAGACCAGCTACACACCTGGCCTGAGCAGGTGAGAGGGTGAGATGCTTCCGGCCAGAACATTCATATTCTCCGGGTGGATGGGGGAGCAGGGACCAGAGCCCCACCCGCTGAGACAGTTCCTTGCTCCTTCCTTCCAAGAAGCCCTAAGCATTATATCCACACAGAAGCACTCGCAAGAGCTGCTCATTTCTCTTCCCACAGGAAGTGTTGGGCAGTCCAGCAAGTCATAAAGACTGAGATTCCTCCACTGGATTACCTGGTCAGCTCCGAGGACAGGTGAACCGGTGGCAGGCAGTTGCGGCTGCTATACATCCCTACCTGTCTGTCCTTAGGCCAACGTAAAAGCACCATCTACACAAGTCTCAAGACTCCAAATGGTCTCCTCTTTCTGGGGGGTCCACCCCACAAACATTCCCAACTCTCACCACCATCCACCCATCCCACCACCTAAAGGCAAAGATCTCAACTCCCTCAGCCTTCTACCAGCTTGTTTTCAGAGCCATCCCTGCAGCCCCGGGATCTGTCTCCCTGTGAAGGACAGCTGCCTGGAAGAGGCAGGTGTAGACTGCCTCCTCAGTCTAGGGAGAACGGAGCCTGGGGCCACACACTCCAACAACCGCAGTCACACCACCCCTGCACACATGCAGTCGGAGACACTGTCTCTTGCTCGCAGCCATGCAGCAGAAAGAACAGTCATAGCCAGAACCAACATCCTCCAGAACGCGAACTTAGAGACGTGGCATCACACACCTACTCACGACGCACGCGCTTCCAGACAGACAGCCCCTCTCAAGCAGAAACATACGCACACTCTGTCATTCACATCCACACAAACAAACACGCCTACTGGGAGCCGAGGTGAGTCACACGGGAACAGATATCACCCTCACACACACCCGAAGCTGGGGAGATGGCAAAGTGGGCCTTCACGTGCACTCCCTCACCAGAGGCCCCCTGCATGCGTGTGCGCGCGCGTGTGCACAGCTCCTGGGCTGCCCACTGGGAAACGTTCACTTGGGGCTTGGGAATTCTGTGCCCTTGATTCGCGAGTCCCCATCAGGGAACCCAACAGCTTCCGCAGCCCTGGGCGTGGGACCCCTTGCAGGGGTCCCCCTACTTTCACATCACCACTTTAACACTTGAAACAGGCAGTATTCCTACCCCCAGGGCTCTTTCTTCCAGACCCAAAAGGAGCCCAGCAGAAAAGGGACATGGGTTCTGGGTCTCTGGGTCTCCTGTGACGCTGGTCCTCTCGGTTCTGCCTCTCTTGTCCTTGCAGCAACCTGGACTCCCTTCCCCCGCAGGTCCCTGGTACACACCCCCACCCCCAGCCGTGGCGTCCGCATTGCCTCTCTCATCCTCGGCCGCGCCGCCTCCACGTGCCCCGCTCGTCTCCGAGTCTGTCCCTGGAGAGCGTCTCACGCACACGCCAGACGCCTGCACTCTGGCAAAGTCCTGCAAACTTCCCGGTCCTCCCGCCCCGCCGCCTTACCGGTCCCAGGGTGCGGGAGGGTGGCTGGGCGCTCTAAGCCAGGTCCCACGAGTCCTCTCGCAGCTCCAACTCCTCCCGTGCGGCTCCGCTCAGTCCCGGGGCTCGGCGAGCGCACTGCGGGGACCACGGGGCGTCAGCGCGCGGAGCCGCGGGCTGTGGCCCGGAGCCGGCCGGGAGGGCAAGGGCAGGCGGGGCCCCGGGCCGGGCGCGGAGCGGAGCGCGCGGAGGGAGGGGTTTTCCCAGAATGGGACTGCCGGGAAGACGGGGAGATCCCTATTCCTGGAGGAGTGAGTCAACCGGGAGAGGAAGGGAGCGCGGGGCGCACGGAGCGGGCGCCGGGAGCGGCGCGAGGGAAGCGGCCGGGAGCGCCGGCGCTGCGGGCCGGGGCGGGAGCGCGAGCGGCGGAAAGCAAGGGCGGCCGAGCACGCGGCGCGAGCGGCCGGCGGCCCCCGGGAGGGCCCCCTGCGGGGCCGCGGGCGGCGGGGCCGGCGCCACTCACCTGACGGGACGCGGCGGCGGCGGCGGAGCCGGGAGCTGCGGGCCCTCCCCACCCCCTGGCCTCAAGTTTGCGCGGAGGACGCCTGGAATGTGCGGAATGAGGGCTGGCATGGGATGCGCGCAGCTGAGGGAGGGAGCCGGAGGGAGTGGCGGCCCGGCCACCGGCACCTCGGGGAGGAGACTGCGCCGCGGGCGGGCGGGGGCGGGCTGCGGCGGGGCGGGGCCGGGGCGGCGCGGGAGGGCGCGGGCTCCGGGGCGGGGCGGGCGGCGCGGACCCTCGGCTCTGACCTCGGCTCCCGGCCGCTCACTTCCCTTCGGCCGCTCGGCGCCGCCTCTTCCCCACCTTCCCACGCCCGCTGCTCCTGCGCGTCCTGGCGGATCCCGACTCCCTTTCCCGGAGCCGAAACCTTCCCCTGCGCCGGGGCGGGCTGTCCCGGGGCGCACGCGGCCCTGGTCCGCGCCCTGCCGCCCGGTTTGGGCTGCTGGCCGGGTCCCTCGACCCGGGGCCGGCGCGGGCGCCCGACGCGCACGAAGCGCTGCCCCCTCCCCGCGCTCCCACCGCGCGGCACTTGCGCCGGGAACCAGGAAGCAGGAACTCCGGGCTCCACGCCCGGGTCCGCCGCCGGTGCCCCCACGCTGGCCCTCCCGGCTTTCGCCCTTCCAGTTGTTCCCTCCTGTCTCTTGGGGGTCTGCAGGCTGTCGCCGAGGGTAGTAAAGCAGAGGGAGAAAGGGCACCGAGGGCGTGCGGCGTGGCGAGAGATACCTTTTGAGGGCTCAGTCGCTCAGTGCACATTTATCCAACACGCAGCCCGTGTCCGCCAGACGCTGGGAGGATAGAGAGGGCGGAGACCTCGGCACCTACCCTCGAAGGCCTTGTGACCTAGCTGGGAAGACGCGGTGTGCAGAAGAGCTCCGCTGTAAAGTGGAGTCTGCGCTTTAAACAGACACGCCAAACGAATTGAGTCTCATGCTGGGGAAGAAGGATGCTGGAAACACACTGGGCTCCCGTGTGGGAATCTGCAGAAGAAATTGACTTAATGTTCTCATGTAGCCCTGTCATCCACCTGGTTGGGAGGCTGAAACCAAAGGACTTTTGGCTTTTTCCAAAAATCAAATCCAACCTCTTCTGGAGCATTATCCCTTCACCTTGTATTGCAGAGATTGCCCAGATCTTATCTCCCTTGCCAAACAGAAACTTCCTTGAAGACTGGATAAATGTCTGATCTGTCTTATCTTTCACCCAGCACCAGCATGGTGCCTGGGATAGACAAGTGCATGATAAATGCTGAATTAATGAAAACCATTTGCTCCTGTGGAAAATATTGAAAAGAAAGTGCTATAAATGCCAAAATTGTTTCCAAGAGAGGTGCTCCAAAAGCGTTTTGCACAATGACAGCATCGTGGACTAAGTTTCCAGTCTTACAAGGAGAAGACTCTGAAGGAAGCAGCCTTCATTTGGATATACAAATTCTGGTATGCTTGTTAAATCATGAGTCATATCAAGGTTTGGTCACACCTCATACACACGAAAGGACCACAGTCCAGGCAGTGTACCACATCACATGAAATGCGAACTGTGAGCGCCAGCTGTTTAATTCAACAATCATTTGTTGAGTGTTGGCTTCGACACCATGCTGAGCACAGGGATGGGTCCCTACCCTCAGAAGCTCACAAGCCAGGTGGGAAGACAGACAATTACACCAAGTTCGGTGGAACTCAAGGGAAGAAACAATGAAATCCAGGTTACCGGGGTGTCATTTGTAGTACTCCTGAAGGACAAATGAGAGTTTGCCAAACAGAGACTGGAAGCCCCATTTAAGTCACGTGGAGGAGCATGCAAAGGCGGGGCAGCCTGCGTGCAGGGGGTGTCCAGGGAAGGCTCGCAACCTGGTGTGGTTACAGAATAAGGGCCGAAGAAGTGGGCACCAGGTCGTGCAGATGGTTGTATGTCATGCCGAAGATTTGAGCATCATAGAAGACATGGCTGTGACATAATCAGTGCCACCATCAGAAAGACCCTCTGGCCACAGTCTTGGGGTTGGATTGGAGACTTGGGGTGCCCTAAACCCAGGGAAGAGGGGAGCAAAGGGAAAGCAGGCCGAAGTGGCCAACCAAGAAACTAGAGATTTCCCTGCAGAAAGTGGAGAAACTAAAACAGAGTCCAGCCTCTGCTGAAGCAGGAGAGAAGCCATGTCTGATTAACACCACACACCATGTCTCCCTTGTACAATTCAGAGGAATATTTTTATCAACTATTTTGTTTTTTATTTTTTTGTTTTGTTTTGAGACAGAGTCTCTCTCTGTTGCCCGGGCTAGAGTGCCATGGCGTCAGCCTAGCTCACAGCAACCTCAAACTCCTGGGCTCAAGCGATCGTCCTGCCTCGGCCTCCCAAGTAGCTCGGACTATGGGCACACCACCATGCCTGGCTAATTTTTTCTGTATATTTTTAATTGTCCACCTAATTTCTTTGTATTTTTAGTAGAGACGGGGTCTCGCTCAGGCTGGTCTCTAACTCCTGAGTTCAAACAATCCTCCCTCCTCGGCCTCCCAGAGTGTTGGGATTACAGGCATGAGTCACCGCCGGCCTTATCAACTATTTTGTGAATGAAAGTTTCTTAGTAGCTCTAGAGACATTTTTAGGAAGGAGGGAATCCCACCTCATCCTGTTTTTTGAGTGTAAATGCTTTTTTTTTAAGAGGTGAAATCATTTGCTGGTTGTTTATTTTTTGGTACAACCAGAAAACAGTGTGGGGTATTGAATTACGGGGGGATTTGACAGTCTTGGCTGTCGGGTTAACATTCCTTAGATGGGGTTAGTTTCTACATCCTGAACACAAAGCATACTGAATGGCAACGTGGAGTCCCAGGCCTGCATCTAATGTCTTGAACATTTTAAATTACCTGTACTCCCACGTTGTTTCTTAGTGCAATTGTTTCCTAAAGAAAACCACTCCTTGATCATGGCTCTCCTGTCGGAACTGTGTGCACTCCGTAACATGTTTGGTCGCGCAGTCCCGTGTTCTGATAACTTTGTTAATGTGCTGTGAAAGACTGGAAATTGGAGCATGTGGTGTATGTGAGAATAAATTGTGAATTGGTGGGACTTAGTAACAGCTCATCGACATACAAAGATACTGGTACTTGACATCCTCTTAAGGAACATTTGCCTCCAAATTTTAAGCTGAAAAGTCACTGGAATAACTGTTTAAAAAAGAATTACAACAAATGTCTTTTTAGATTTTAGGTACGTATGTTAAGAATTGTGTACAAATTGAAATGTCCGTACTGATTCTCAAGACCACCAATAAAATCTCAGTTATAAAAAAAATTTTTAAAAATTTGATAAACATATTATTTGCTCTCTTATCTCTTCATCAAAGAAAAGTGTGAAAGAGAACAGGCTCTAGGTGCACTGTCTAGAGACCAGTATATGCTGTGGGCTGAATTGTGTCGCCCCGATTCATGTGTTGAAGTCCTAACCCAGTACCTCAGCACAGGACGGTATTTGGAGAGAAAGTCTTTAAAGAGGTGGTTAAGTTACCGTGTCTACAAGAAGTCTGGTGTCTACAAGAAGAGATAAGGACAACACACAGACCAGGGGCAGACCGTGCGGGACACAGGAGGACGCGGCAGTCTGCAAGCCAAGGAGCGAGGCCTGAGAAGAGACCACCGTGCTTATACCTTCACCCTCGACTTCCAGCCTCAGAACTGCACGAAATGCATTTCTGCTGCTTAAGCCCTCTCTCTAGTCTGTGGGTTTTACGGCAGCCTAGCTAAGTCAGTATTATTTCCAAAGGGAAACAGAGTGATTGTCTTCTGGAGCCCAGAGGCTGAAGACGTCACACCATTCTCCAGCAGGCAGTGTCTCTGCCGTTCCCATGGGGTCTTCAGGATCAGCTCCAGGATCTTCCCGGAAAAGATCAAAGGGGGGAAAACTTCCTCCAACCTCGTTCAGCTAAAATCTTCATCTTCAGGAGCCCCGTCTGGTGAGACTGAGAGTGCACGTACGCTGCGTCTCCTGCCCCTGCTGGGAGCTGAACGGTCCGTGTCGGTTCTAGCTTGGCCACCCGCTGCACGCGCCTCGGTTTCCTCATGCGCGTATTTTCATCTCACAGTTACTGAACACACGTGATGCCCTTGGCACTGGGCTAGCTAGGCATAGAGAGAGACAGAGTCACAGGTCCTGCCTCTCAAGCTACGACAAGCAACAGTGTCCACACAGGAGGGGACTTGGTGAGAAGATGGCTTAGAAACCTGATGTTGAGATTTCTGTGGACCAATGAACGTCGTCCTATAGGACCTTCTATATCTGCACTGTCCAGTGTGGTGGTCACTAGCCACATGTGGTCACTGACAACTTGAGATGTGCTTAGTTTGACTGAGGAACTGAATTTCATTTTAGTTAAGTTTAAATGGCCACGCATCGGCTCTCATGGCTCTCCTGCTGGTCAGCACAGCTGTGCACCGTCCAAAGGGAGGTGCCCAGCACCTGCGAGCTCAGGAAGACATGCAGGTCTGTGGGAGATAAGCGTGCGGCTGTGAAGTTACGGGAGTTCCTCAATGTGAAGAGTGAGAAAGAAAAGATTAAAACGTGTTGCTAACATTTCTTTTTTTGGGTTTTTTTTTTTTTTTTTTAGACAGAGTCTCACTCTGTCGCCCTGAGTAGAGTGCAGTGGCGTCAGCCTAGCTCACGGCAACCTCGAACTCCTGGGCTCAAGCGATCCTCCTGCCTCAGCCATCCAAGTAGCTGGTACTACAGGCATGCGCCACCATGCCTGGCTAATTTTTCTGTTTTTAGTAGAGCTGGGGTCTTGCTCTTGCTCAGGCTGGTCTCAAACTCCTGACCTCAAGCGATCCTCCTGCCTGGGCCTCCCAGAGTGCTAGGATTATAGGCGTGAGCCACTGTGACCGGCCTGATAACATTTCTTAATGAGCAAACTGCCTATATATAGGGGACTAGTTAAAAATACCCTGGTACTTCCCACAAGGAATACTGTGTAGCATAAACAAGTATGAAGAAGGGCCATACTGTTGATATGGAAATATCTCCAGGGTGAGTAAAGTGAAAAAGCAAGCTACAGAACCAGGCACACAGTATGCGACTTCTTGTGCACAAAGGGTGAGAAATTACAAACCCACCGTGTTCGCACAAACACTGGCAAGATAGACAGGAAAGACACTAAAAAGTGGTTAACCCTAGGAGCAGGACAGGGCGCAGGAAGGGCAAGACAGGTGTGGGAGGAGCCTTTTAAAAATTCTTTCTAAACCATATGCGATCACTGCTACTGAATTTATGTATCTCTAATCTGTAACAGGATCACAGTTTAAAAATTACACATCTCTGCCTCCTATGTATCTGATATAGAATAACATAAGACTGACAAAAGGCAAAATCAGGAAACCTTTTCTCAGGTCCCATTCCAATCTTGCACTGATGTAGTTTCTCCTAGCCTGCATTAGGATCTTAGAAACTTGACTCCAACCCGATTTTAAAACACTGGTCTAATTCCCAGTCCTCCTCTGCTTGTCACCCTCCTTTCTCCTTGGACCTTTCTTCCTTCCTAACCTTCCTGCTCCCAAACTACCGAAGAAAGGGACCTGCTGGATAATTATTCTTGAAATACTTGAGAATCCTAACGAGATGGAATCTAGGTAGACAGTGCTTAACTGTATGTCCGAACCCTTTGGCTTGAGAAGCCCAATATTACACCAAAGATGTACAGTGAAAGGTGGTGACAGAGACAATCCCGCCCCAGAGAGCCACCCCCTCCAGCCCTGCCCTCCGTGTGGCCTCTGCTCATGCGCCGTGTTGGGGGCAGCGTGCAAAGGAGCTGGGGCCTGGTGGGCCAGAAAATGAGGCAGAGCCAGAAAGAGTCATGGAGGCCCATTTCGTATTTGAAATACTTCAGAAATTTCCATTAACGTCAGGGCTAACTTTTGCCCAGGCTGTGACTTCAAGTAGAAATGGAGAGATGGGTACGAAGTGAGGAAGGAGAGGGAGGATGAGGCCTGTGGCCAGAACTTGTATGTGCAACGACCTGGTTAAATCATGTCGTTTTTCTTTTCCCTCCTCATTGTCCTGGAAAACCATCTAGATTCGTGTCATAAGCATTTACAAGCCGTTCTGGGTAACAGCATGCTTTCATCGTCCCATTTTAAAAGAACATTTATAAAAATGGTAACATTGATATTTGCTGCTATGTGCCAGCCAGATGCCGGGCATTTTACCTGGAAACCTCGACTATTTTCTGAACTTGAGAAATCTTCGTGTTCTCAGGCCCTCAGAAGAGTCATGCTGTAACACAAGGGTGCTCAGTAAATACATGATAATGGGTGGTGCCAGTGCTGAAGTCACTCTGAGCCTTTGATGACTTCCTGCACTACAGCACCTGAGCAGTTTGCGCATTTACCGCGCTTGTAATGTGCAGGCTTGGGCAGTAGGTGGTGCCATGGAACCACCTTAAGTTCTCAGCGCGCCAGTGGCAAATCCCTCATGTTTTGGCACCCAGGTTTCTGTGGCTGAGGGAAGAGTCCATGTTGATAAAGAAGACCGAGACTTTTAAAGAATAGACACTGACTATGATAACAAGGCGACCACAGTGGGAAAGGAAGCAAAATGATCCAGGAGACCAGGAAATGTGTCTTAGGAGGTAGGACGGAAACTGGCAAGCCCCTAGCCGGGCCAGCATGGGCAAGTTTAAGAGAGGACAGTGGCCTGGAGGGAGGCAGATACGAGACATACGGCACAAGTTCACGGGCAGGAGCCATTGTATCTGGAGAAGGAGCTGGAGGCCGAGGAAGTGTGCAGCTTGCAGCATCCCAGGGTTTTCTCCGTGGAGCAAGATGTCTACGTGTCTTAAGAGAATTACTTACAGTAATAGAGGAACAATTGACAGGCATCAACTTAACTGATATATTTGGTACAATAAAGAGGACATTAAAAAAAAAAAGCCTCCACACAGTGGTTGTGGAAAAAAAGCTATGAGGTCAAGGTAACCAGCGAGTTCAAGTCAAAACACATTTAGGGGAATTGTCAGCATGAAAGGGGAAAATCATATATTCAAGAATTGAAAGATGGGCTGGGCATGGTGGCTCACGCTTGTAATCCCAGCACTTTGGGAGGTTGAAGCAAGAGGATGGCTTGAGGCCAGGAGTTCGAGACCAGCCTGAGCAACACAGTGAGACCCTGTCTCTGTAAAAAAGAAATAAAATAATTAGCTGGGTATGGCAGCGAGCGCTTGTGGTCCCAGCTACTCAGGAGGTTGAGGCAGGAGGATCGCTTGCGCCCAGTTGAGCCATGATGACTCCACTGCACTCCAGCCTGGATGGCAGGAGACCCTGTGTCGGAAAAAAAAAAACTGAAAAAGGGCATGTAGCTCAAAACCTCAAAACCTCTCAATCTACAGGAGGGGGCTGGGCGTGGTGGCTCATGCCTGTAATCCTAGCACTCTGGGAGGCCGAGGCGGGAGGATTACTTGAGGTCAGGAATTCGAGGCCAGCCTGAGCAAGAACAAGGCCCCGTCTCTACTAAAAATAAAAAAATTAGCCAGTGTGGTGGCATGTGCCTGTAGTCCCAGCTCTTCAGGAGGCTGAAGCAGGAGGATCTCTTGAGCCCAGGAGTTTGAGGTTGCTGTGAGCTAGGCTGACGCCACGGCACTCTAGTCGGGGCAACAGAGTGAGACTCTGTCTCAAAAAAAAGGAAGAGGAGGCACATGGCAAATCACAGACAGAAAAGGGTTGGAACCCACGGATTTTGCCTCAGTTGAACCATCACTTTATTTCTGCACCTATAATGCTGCCTAAAGGAAGTGAATAATGCCAGTTCATTTACGAGCTACTAAACTTCTGATCAAAAAGAGCCTTTTGCAGGCCAATTTTAGATTTTAAAATGACTCTTACGGAAATCTTCCTGTCAATGACCACTAATACGTCCCTGATCACTAAAAAGTGTACAAAACTGTGTCACAAAGAATCCATTTGGTCAGCCAGGCACCTTAGTCAAAAAGAACCACGTGAAAAAGAAAAGCCAAGCTGTAGGAATTAAACCTGACTCCAGCTCTTGTCCTGACTTTAGGCTCTTCCTGCTACTTTCCATGTGTCTCACCATCACCATGACACTGAGAAGACAGGAAAGCCTAGCAAAGAGCAGTGAACACACACTTTTCAACCTGTGAATACCAGCTAGCTTTAAAACGTGAACACCGAGAGGCGAGAGACGGGGCTGTTTCACTATCAGATATTTCATTTGTGCTAACGCTGAATCAGCAGCAGCACCAGCAGACCCAGGGAGCTGACCAGTCCAGGTGGCCAGACAGCACAAACCCCACCCTCCTGCGGCCCCCGCTGTGCTCAGATCTTGGGTCTGTCATGTGTCCTGAGGACACTTGGTTCCATGTGTATGGTGTGTCTAGGCGGCGTCTGGAGTCGCTTTCTCAATCTGCAGGCTCCGGCTCTACCCTAGGACCAGAGTTTATGTCGAAACTTACTTGGCTTCAAAGAACTGATGAGCTCGGTTGCCAAAATGAAAACTATTATCACAGAGCAGGACAGGAACTCTCTGAGGGATGGGACTTGCAAAGAAGGGGACGCTTGCATTTCTGTACAAATTATCTTTTATTTCTGTAGCATACAAAAGGTGTAAATATGATTTACGTAAAACCAATCACCTGCACACTCAAGCAGAAAGAACGTGAAACTGGGGTGTATCTCTCCGAGCCAGAGGGAGGAGGAGGAAGCAAGATCGGGTCCAGGCTGCCCACTGCAGGGTCCCCTTCCCCAGACGCGGTGATTATCGCACCTGGAGGTGAGTGAACAGCTGTGTCCACAGGCGGCAGTGCCTCAGGACGGGGGCAACGGAGGTGTGGAGGGCGCTGGGGCACTTCTCGAAAGGAGGCACTTGATGGCAGGCATGCCTGGGATGGAAACCAGTCACGTCGCAACCACGCAGGGCGGACCGGCCAGGGGATGAGCCGAGGGTCTCTGCGTCTCCCCGATCTCTTTCCTTCAAGTGGTTCCTTGATGTGGGGCGGGAGCAACAGAACGCAGGACGCAAAGGCAGTCCACGGACGGGAAACATGACGGAGCAACAGCCACGGCTCCTTGGCCCACGCTGGCTAACCGCTCAGCGCACAGAGTTCTCGCGTTCTCAGAGTTCAGAAACAGTCCGGGATGGGCGAAGGGGTGCAAGAGTCGCATGATTCGAGAGGTGCTAATAATCTGAAAGACTTAGTGACAATCTTCGGATCTGTGATGAAAAGTGACAGGAGCACGATCTGCACCAACGAACAGGTGCTGGGGAGCCGACGACGCGCACGTCAAGAAAGGCCCAAGCTCTGGCCACCGAGGCCTGCCGAGCTTGAGAGGCAGCCGGCTGGTCCTCACCAGGGCCTCTCCTGGCACCTCTCTTGAGGATGACAATAACAAAGGGTCTGCACATGATGTCTACAGGTGTGTGTGTCCCTCCACACTAACGGCTCCATAGTGACACAGCTGTGGAGGCACTCTTGGGTTGAAAGTGAAGGCAATTATCAAATTACTCTCAGTCTTAACTAGACTAAGTCACCTCTGGAGTTTATGCTTTTAGCCTTAACTGAAATGAAGACAATTATATAAAATCCTCACATAATTGATCACAAATCTGGCCACAGCCACTTTGATCAAGTTGGTTCCAGCCAACCTGCTCTGAGGGAAGGAAGGGAAGAGAGGACTGTTTCCCAGCCCAGGGGGACAGCGAGCTCTGGGAAACAAACACCATACTCGCTCTGATAAAGAACATACAGTTCCAGATTTGTTTTGTAGTGGGCATAAGTTTTTTTCTTAGGGTGGGTAAAGTGGCTGTCATCACTTTCTCCCGTGGGAAAGGTGGGTGAGACAGCAGAATTAAGTCACCTTAGTGACTTAATTAGTTAAATGATCCCTAACTTTGGGTTTTCCAAATCTTTTTTTTTTTTTTTTGAGACACAGTCTCACTCTGTTGCCCGGGCTAGAGTGCCATGGCGTCAGCCTAGCTCACAGCAACCTCCAACTCCTGGGCTCAAGCAATTCTACTGCCTCAGCCTCCTGAGTAGCTGGGACTATAGGCATGAGTCACTATGCCCAGCTAATTTTTTCTATATATATTTTTAGTTGTCCAGATAATTTCTTTCTATTTTTTTAGTAGAGACGGGGTCTCGCTCTTGCTCAGGCTGGTCTCGATCTCCTGACCTTGAGCGATCCTCCCGCCTTGGCCTCCCAGAGTGCTAGGATTACAGGCGTGAGCCACAGCGCCCGGCCAGTTTTCTCAGTCTTAATGGTAGATGGTACTTTAGAAACCAATGTCACCAAAACAAGGTAAATCTGTGTAACTAATAGTGGATGTGGCATCTCTTTAGAGACAATCTGTAGGACTGCTGCTTTCTAAATATACCCATTTTGAAAGATGCTGAAGCCACAGAGTATATGGATACACCTGAAGCAGGGGTTGGCAAACTACATCCCACAGGCCAGATCTGGCCTGCTGCCCGTTTCTGTAAATAAAGTTTCACTGGAACACAGCCACATGCCTTCATTCATGAATTGCCTACGGTAGCTTTGCACTACAAAGGCAGAATTGACTAGCTGTGAGAGAGACTATCTGGCCATTTGCAGAAAAAGTTTGCAGACCCCTACCCTGGAGACTAAAGGCAATTTAGAGAACTGTCTCCCCATGAAAAGATCTTTAAAAAGAGACCCAAGTATTTAATCATTAGAACCTGATTCTACTGCAAGTTTCCAAGCATTGGAAAACTCACTCTTGAGGCACAGAATCTCTCGGGCAATAACGTCACAGGTCACCAATGTATAAGAACCTCTCTGTGCTTTAAGCAATCTCTCACCCACGCTAAGCTGTGATCCCTGACCAGTCTATGAAACCCAGAGGAGGAGTGTGTGTGTGTGTGTACACATACATATACACATATACATACATACATTCAGGGATCATTCCAAAGGGGGCTCTTCACACTCTGGCGCAAGGGCAAGGGCAAGGGCAGCAACTATCTGCTCCCGAAAGCTCTGTGGTGAGGAAGCCCAGCTCCGCGCTTGCTTCTGTTCTCATTCACACGCCAGCTTGCTGTCAAAGCTGGAAAGCCCAATGGCGAAGGCCTGAAGCGCACACAGTGGGTAGTTGTAGTCCAGCGTGAACACATCATCTGCCACACGTCCAAACTGCATGACTATATAGTCGGCTAGAAACAGAAAGGAATGAGGACATTAGAAGATAACGTGGTTATAACTCGGGGAACCTGTTCAAGACACAGAAAGAATCCTCCAGACAGGTCAGCTCATCGCCAGGTCTCTTTAAAAGGAAACTATTAAAGGGTGAAAAGAGGTATTAAGAAGAGCATCTGCTAACCATGAGCAAAGTTTCTATCACTATTCCTCTCACCTACAGAGAACAAGAGACTTCCGGGTGGCATGAAAGGGCAAGAGGAGAGAAAAGAGCAGCGTGTTGGGGACAGCACAAGCTCCACAGGCCAGAATTACTGAAAGTCAGTTGTCTTTGCTTCCCAGATAGCCTAACCGGAGACTTCTCTGATTTGTCACAGCACATCTCTCACGCTGCTCTCATCCTCAACACAGTAATTTAGCAGTTTTCCCCTAAAACCGTAGTTTTGTTTTTCCAAAGAAATCTTTTAATGCTAATTCCCCGTCTTGCAAGAGCATCTCTCCTCCTGTTCCCATCCAGCCCTTCCTGCAGGCTTACGGTCATTTCCGTGGACTATCTGAAAGTTCTTCACGGACGCCTGGGTGACTCGGCCATGGAAGTTCAGGACGTAGGACTGCGTGTCGTCGTTCCAGACCGGGGCCTTGTTATGCAGTTCGATCAAGTTCTCCATGGTTTTGTTTTGCCATTTTGAAATCAAGCTTTCATGGTCCTGTTCAAAGGGAAAATCATAACTTTTTACTAAAAACCCCAAGATCTCATTCATTCTCAACTCTGTGAGACAGAAGGCAGAGCTGGGCAATATTTTCTCTATTTCAGAAAAGGAAAAACAGAAGCAAAGAATTCAAGTAAAAATTAAGGGAGGTTTTTTAAAAATCTTACACACTAGCCAGCATTTCTCTTTGCAGACAAAGTGGTTTCAAGTCAACAACTTTAGCAACAGTCTGCAACGGCACCTATCCTGAGGGTTTACGCCAATGCTCTCCTAAAGAGTGTGTGAGCCAGACTCCAGTTTAAGGTTCTCGAATAATCAATACTTTTCTCATATTGATCTCTCTGTATTGTATTATTGTCTTTTAGAGTCCTTTGCTGACTGAATATGTTCTTTCTTACATTTCGTGGCCGAAATGGGATCCGTTCATGATTCATATTCATCCCTGGAATGATCACAGACATTTTCCTAGGACCTTTAAATCCAAGTACATTTGTTTCCTGGAAGATAGGAAATAAGGCAGAACTTAGAAACAGAAAGGAAAAAGAGACCACATTCTGTTATAACACAAGACTTTCTCGGGCACATAAAATGTTAGCAATGTCAACAGCACCAGGAACAATTTCATTAGTTTGCTGCAATTAAGCAGAGAATCAAAAACAGGAAAGTAACACTGTACCTCTTTTTAAACTTTTAACACTTGCATGTAAAACAAAGTCTGTTGGCTTGAGACTTTACTCTTACTCTTTAGACTTAAGTGAAATTTGAGACAATTGTGAACAAACTGTCCAAATCTGTCGTCATCAATAATATTTATTTCCCAATGAGGGCATGGTGCTATATAATATACAGTGAGAATTAGTTTTAATTAAATAGGGCCTGTACCAGGAAGTTAAACATTCAAATACCTGTCAAGCCAGGCAGATTATGAGTATATACAGGCACATTAAATAGGTGGGCATATATATATGTGTGCATATTCATATACATACACATGAAAGCAATAGAGGAAAAATATTTTATATCATAATGTGTTAAGTCAAACGGTTCTCAGGCACTTAGAGCCAAATGATGAGATTAATTTCAATTCACGGAAAGTCGAGACTTTGAATCAAAGGAACAACTGAGCTGGGTTGATTACTTCTTGCTTTCTTTTACTCAACAACTCTTTGAATGCCTACTGTGCGCCAGGCCATGTGCTAGTGTGGATAAGCAGTGAACAAGAGTTCACAAGAATTTACAGACTGGTAGAGAAAGTTCGTGTTGAACAAGTAATAACAAATACAACAAGTGGGTTGCAGATGCCAGGGGGATATAAACAAAGGAACGTCAACTGCATCCAGGGGAGCACACCAGGAAAGACTCTGATTAGGCAAAAGACAAGGAGGGGCAGAGGGAAGGCTCTCGGGCGAGGAGAGGTGAGTGTTGCTGGACGAGGCAATGGCAGCAGGGGAGAGCCACTGGGGGAGTCTGAACGGAAAGGCGAACATGTTGGGGCGTTATTCTTCTTTCCTGTTAGCTCAGCCCATCCAGGAAGGGCTCTGCTCTGTATGCAATGGGCAGTCATCAGAAGATCTGAAGCAGGAGAACAACAGACCAACTGGAGCCCACTGCAGGAAGATTTACTTGGCAGCAGTGTAAAATGAACTAGATAGGAAAAGACTAAAAACAAAGAAATCAGTTTTAATTTATTGTAACCTCTGGCCAATAGATAAGAGGTAAAGAAGGTCTGAATTAAGGAGCATTGGGAAAAGAGAAGAGCAAATAAGGGAAGAAATAGTACAAAAGTGAAAAATATTAAACTTGGCAATTTATAAATAATTTAAATTTGAATATATGGAGAAAAGGGGAGCACAGAAATAGAAGCAAGCTCGAAGGGGAAGAGGCTGCGTTCGGCTGTGGTTACACCAAGCTGAAATTGCGAGCAGGAAGTCCAGGCGGGTCAGGGAAAGGTACCTCCCGAGAACAGCACTCACGTAGCAGACGGCGGCCAGCTCCTGGCGCGTGTGGGCCTTTTCCACCAGACCCTGGGCCTTGACTGGGCTGACACCGTGGTCATAAACTGTGAACTTGGTCCCCATGAGGTTGGATCTAGATCAGGAGAAAAAGTCACCATGATGATCTATATTTTTTCTCTTCTACAAACACAGTCTAGGAGAGGTAAAGATGGAACAGAAGCCTATTTGCCTGTTCTCCAAATGTCTAAATGTTCATCATCACTTTTTCAAAGATCTCTCATTAAAACAAGGAAGGGACTTAGATTCTCTTTTACCTTTTTTTTTTAAAGATTACAACATCAGTGCATGCTAATTGTAAAAAATGATATGGATTGTTCTAAAACTGTAGGAATAAAAGAATCAGAACAGTGGAACACTCTTTCCTATCAGAAAGAACAGACAGTGATATAAGGCTGCTCGCACCTGAGTTTGCCAATATAACTTTCTCCTTCACGAGATAAATCTGTTGGGTCAGTGGAGATAAGGTAGTTAGATGTTTTGCTCTTTTTCCGCTTTCTACCTGCAAGAAGAAATACCTAGAAAAAGAAAAAAACGTCAGTCAAAAATGAAGTCAAGAGAACCCCCATGGCTGTTCTATCTATTCATTAGCACAAGTTTAGCGAGGGGCCAGGCACAATGGCTCATGTCTGTATTCCTAGGACTCTGGGAGGCCAAGGCGGGAGGATCGCTCAAGGTCAGGAGTTCAAGACCAGCCTGAGCAAGAACGAGACCCCCATCTCTGCTAAAAATAGAAAGAAATTATCTGGACAACTAAAAATACGTATAGAAAAAATTAGCCGGGCATGGTGGTGCATGCCTGTAGTCCCAGCTACTCGGGAGGCTGAGGCTGGAGGATCACTTGAGCCCAGGAGTTGGAGGCTATAGCTAGCTATAATCATGCCACTGCACTCTGGCCTGGATGACAAAGCAAGACCCTGTCTCTAAAATAAAAAAGTAATAGTAAAGAGAAAAAGAAAAACCAAAGGACAAACGGTAACACCCTAAAAATAAATAATGGTAGGAAGCTAAAAATAATCACATTAAAAATTCTCTTCTATTTTCTTACATTATGGATAAAACTCCTTTTCTTGGGAGGGTGGGGAGGGGTAGATCTTGTTTATTAAACCATGAGCTCTTTGAAGATAACAAGAACACAGCATCTGGGAATTAATAAATATGCTCTACTTCCAGTTGACTTGCTCTAGTACCAGCATTAGTTCCCCATTATAAGGCCCATGAATAATCTATTCCCACAACATTCTTCTCCTCTCTCTCAAGAGTTGTCTCAGGAATCAATTCTCATACCTTCCGATTTTCATCTTTTTCCAAGTGCATATAGTAGGTGGGGAAGAGTCCCCTATCCATTCCTTTTTTATCCCTGGTTATGCGACACTTTACTGTGATACCTCGAGGGGCAGGACTATATGCAAAGTCCGCTAAATTCTCTACTTCTCCCAGGTGGTTATCAGCCTGTTGGGCTGCAGTACTGGAAGCTCCTGTATCCTGAAAGGACACACATAAGCAGTAAGAGGCTGGGTCAGAAAACCTCATATCCCCTGTGAGAAAAACTTATTGATTCACCCCTATGTCTTCAGTCTTCTGACAAAATAAAGGGAAACTCTGAAAAGTTAAATAGGAATACTGGAAGTAATGAAGGGCTAAGTATGAAAAAGGGATAGAGCCTCCCAATAACAGTTGACCTGAGACAGAAGAAATTAGAGAGATCATAACCTTTAAGTCTAAATTTGAGCTTAAATCTTTTGAAGGAACCCTCATTAAATAACAATATTTAAATACTGAAGATACGCTTGGGAAGTAGCCAAATTAGCTCCAAAGGAAGAAGTTCCAGACAACATACTGTGGCTGACTTCTGGCTGGACGCGGAATTGGGTCTCTCTGTTTCTGAATGTGTTGAATGGGATGTTAATTTTTTTCCTTCTTCCTCATTGTCAGTCTCCTCTTCATCAAAGTTCAAACTACCTGAGATACCTGGCAGAAAGGGAAAAACTGTCAGTTACTGCCAACACTAGTTTAAAAAAAATTTTTTTGAAGAAAAGGTAGTTTTAATTTTCTTACCTAAAACATTCCTAACTATTCTGACCCCAGACACAGCTGTTTTATCCAAAATTTTGACAATTCTTCATAGTCTCACATCCATCTCTTGTTTTCCCTTCCACTGCTGCCACCTAATTTAGCTCTTTAAAAATTATGTCTAGGCCGGGCGCAGTGGCTCATGCCTATAATCCTAGCACTCTGGGAGGCCGAGTTGGAAGGACTGCTTGAGCTCAAGAGTTCGAGATCAGCCTGAGCAAGAGTGAGATCCGTCTCTACTAAAAAATAGAAAAATTAGCCGGGCGTGGCGGCACACCCCTATAGTCCCAGCTACTCAGGAGGCTGAGGCAGGAGGATCGCTTGAGCCCAGGAGTCTGAGGTTGCTGTGAGCTAGGATGATGCCATAGCACTCTAGCCTGGGCAACAGAACAAGACTGTCTCAAAAAAAAAAAGGATTCAAAAGGGACCACATATGATTCTATTTATATGAAATATTCAGAATAGGCAAATCTACAGAGACAGAAAGTAGACTGGTGGTTGCCTAGGGTTGGGGGGATTGGAGGGAAATGGGAAGTCACTGCTAATGGATATGAGGCTTCTTTTTGGGGTGATGAAAATGTCCTAAAATTGATTGTGATAATGGCTGCAAAACTCTGAATATATGCAAACCAATGAATTGTTCACTTTACATGGGTAAATTGTATGGCATGTGATTTATATCTCAAAAAGCTGTTATTAAACAAAATCCTTTGGTTTGTTAAGGATATTATTTTCTTCTGCTTTCTAAAATGTTAACCTTATTTTTGGTAACAAAAAGGCATAAAACTCATGAGATATTACTATCATATGGATATCTTCACTTAGC
Source organism: Avahi laniger (assembly GCA_963575035.1). Taxonomy (NCBI): domain Eukaryota; kingdom Metazoa; phylum Chordata; class Mammalia; order Primates; family Indriidae; genus Avahi; species Avahi laniger. Next base: position 27,267 of record CAUYSK010044816.1, on the reverse strand, counting down.
TATGTTTTCAAATGCCATTTTTATACTAAGAACTTAGTTCTTGTGAACAGAGGTCTTAAAACAGAGATCAAAGATCTCATCGCAAACGTTTAAAACAAGCAAATTGGACCCACTTAAGGGACACAATCTGCCAAACTGATACTTCTTAGAAATTAATCAAGAGAGCACTTAATAGGTTTTATAGTCAAGATGCAACTTGTTGAGACATGAAAAGGCATTCATTCATTTGGCACTGAAAGACCAATTCTGAGAAAGAACAAAGCAATCATTTCAAAGGGCACCGCAAAAAGCAACAACTTGCTATTTATAGTCAGGGATAAAGAACTAGCCTAAGAATCAGAAAATCTAGGTCTGCCCCACTATTCAGCCAGATGACTTGGGGTAAGTAATTTTTCTTTGGTTAAACAGACAGCTCTCTTGGCTCTGACTCCTCCTATCTTGTCCAACCACATCTTTCACTTTCTTTTGTTGTCAAAATATTGGTAGTAAAATAGTGGGGAAGTACCATGCTCACCTTCACATTACAGACAGGGAAACCGAGGCAGAGAAAAGTAAGGTTGTTTGCCCCCTTTTCCAGCCAGAAGTGGCAGAGCTGAGATTTTAAAACCCAGCCGGCTGGCCCCAGAGCTACGCTCTATCCATTTCACCGCACCGCCTTTGCTGCGCCTTGCACTCGGGTCATCCGTCCCAGTTTGCACAAACGTCTCATGTTTCCACACCTGGATGCCTTTGCGAGTGCCATTTATTCTGCCTAAGTTTGCCTCCTAACTAGAGGCATGATCTAGAACAAATGTCTTTGCTTCTCTAAGAACTAAATTTCTTATGTATAAAATGGAAGAGACAAACACATAAAAATCCTTCAAAGTATTGTTACGAATATTGCATCGAATGAGATGATGCACATCAAGTGCCTGCCATACGCCAGACGTTCCAAGTGTCAGTCTCCAGGCAACACCAGCACAGAGGCAGACATGCCCCTTTCTCAGCTCAGCCTGATCCCACTCCCTCTCCTGCCTGGGCCTTTCTCAGCCCCTCTCATGCCGCCGCCAAGTAATTCCAGGTCTCCTCTGCCTTGTGCTCTTGCACACACCACTCTGCAGTAACTCTAGGCCAGGCCATCCGTCAAACCACCTCCTAACTGGCCTTCCTGCTTCCGGACTTGCCCGCTCCAACCCCTTTTTCACGGTGCAGAGTAATTTTTCTACAGCCAACATGATCGTATCATTCTTCAGCCTAAATTCCCTCACAGGTTCCTATTTCTCTGTAGATAAAGTCCCGGTTGTTCCTGATGTGGCCCATCAGGTCCCGTATAAGTAGAGGCCATGTCTTTCTCCTGGCTCCTTTGCCTACATCCCCCTCCCCACCTATCACCCTACCACCCTAACCAAGCTGCTGCCATTCTGAGCTGGCCAGTGCCTCTTGCTGTGCCAGGCCCTAGCTCAGACATCACTGTCTCTGGGAAGCCTTCCAAACCTCCAAGGCTGGGTGAGGAGCCCTTCCTGGTGCTCTCTCAACACCCTGACTTCCTACCGCTAGACTATTTAAGTGTATGATGCCTCAATTACAATTGAGCCTCAACTGAATGAGACAGGAGGTCCTCCATGAGGGCAGGAACCATGTTTACTATTGTATCCTAAGTGCCTAGAATAATGCCAGAGATACAGTGTATGCTCAAAACCTATTTTCTGAATGAATAAATATATGGATTTGTTTGAACATCCATTTATTCTACCATTCTGTGGTAGACTCTCCTGACTCATATATCCCAGGACCTAACAATTCCAACCTGATACAAAGCAGGCACCCAATAGATATTTATTGGGCTTCAGTTTTGTCATCTGAAAAGGGGACACTTGATTCCTCTCACTATAAAATTATTTTTCCAAGGAGGAAAGAAGACTATAAGGGACCTTTGAAATGCACAGGAATATTTACGGAAATGAGAACTTCAAACTTAGCTGGGCCTGATGGTGTGTGCCTGTAGTCCCAGCTACTTGGGAGGCTGAGTCAGGAGGACTGGTTGAGCCCAGGAGTTTGAGGTTGCTGTGAGCTAGGCTGATGCCACTTGCACTCTAGCCAGGAAGACAGAGTGAGACTCTCGTCTCCAAGAAAAACCAAAAAAAGTAGGCTCGAGATCATCACGAACTATGAGATCAAAGTGGAGTAGAGGGAGTGGTGGTATTCAGTGGTATTAACTTTGTCAAAAGAAAGAGGAAACTGAAAATAAATGGTCAAAAAGTGAGAAATAGTCATACACAGCAGATAATATTTTATATTTGACTTAATTATCTTATTTTTCTCAGGCAATAGTATAACTACTATTTTTTGGGGGGGTTTTTTGTCTTTAAAGAGACAGGATCTCGCTCTGTAGCCCAGGCTGGAGTGCAGTGGCCTGATCATAGCTCACTGCAACCTTGAACTCCTGGGCTCAAGCAATCCTACCTCAGCCTCCCAAGTAGCTAAGAGTAGCTAGGACTACAGGGACACACCACCATGCCTGGCTAATTTTTTTTATCTTTTGTAGAGATGGGATCTTGCTATGTTGCCCAGGCTGGCCTCAAACTCCTGAACTCAAGCAATCCTCCCACCCCAACCTCCCAAAGTGCTGGGATCACAGGTGTGAGCTACTGCACCCAGCCATTATGAGCAATTTTGAGTCACCTAGATTGTTAATCACAATGAAGGAAAGTAACAGAAAAGATTACAAATGATTAGGAAGACAAATTGCCTTCAAATCATTACCAATCCTCACCATGTTTCTGGAGAATCTCCTGAAGACCTGGCTTGGAAGCAGTATCCAAGGTGCTTTCCCCATCAACACTGCCTTCAGTCTCTTCTTCTGTAGCAGAAGAGCCTACCGAGAGAACATGAAGTTTGGTTTCTAAATCTTGAGCATCTGGCTTCAGGAAGGCAGCTGGACCATCAATGCCTAGGGGCCAAAAGAAAAAAGGAGAGGAAAGTGTTACCCACTATTTAGCTGGGTGGTTCTGGTGCATGTGATCAGAACTAAGAAAGACCAAATCACTTCATCTCTCCTCTTTCCTTAACACCCACAGGAACACTTTTTAGGAGAGTAGTCCAGGACTGGTGTTCATTTTATTAGCATGCTCTCTTACTGAAGTACATGTACCTGAGGCTGCGCTTTAGAAATCTAAGAATGAGGTCAAGCGAACAAAGTGGGCCCTCCATAGCACAGATCCAGTCCAAGCCAAGAGCTCAGGGGACTTGACTTAAAGGCTCTTAATCCTATTCTACCTCCTCCCTGTTGCCATCTCAGGTGATCCTGTGAGCCAGCTATTGGAAGAATGGGCGCTCTCTTCCGACTCCTGGCTTCACGGTTAACCACCTCTGGCAAGATGCAACAATCAGAACTGTGAGCTCCCCAAACAGGCCACTCAGACTAATTCGTTTGGCACGTAAAACAACAGTTCTAGGATGGGCGTGAACTTTGAGGCGTCTCCACTGATTAGACCGCTGCTTTTATTCTACTCAAAAACCCAGAGTGTGTTACACGAGGTACCTAGTGACTGTGCTAATGTTGTCCCTCTGGTCCATCTAACCTTCCTGCCTTCTCCCAGGTTTTGTGGAAACTGCACCCCAGCAGGAAGCAATGCTGCCCGAATACACACCATGTAAGATGACGTCGTTGTGAGGAGGATGAGGCTCCACTAAAGGAGTATGCTCCTCACTGCCTCTGGGCTTTGACCGACACAGCCTGGCTTCCGGATTTGGCTGCACCATGAGTGGATCAAGGCGCTTTTTTCTTTGCTTCTTCTCCAGCAGCGCTCTCTGGGAAAGAAATGTGATATTATCGCCAGGACAGTTACACCAAGACCTACTCACTGTGAATATTTATAACTTGTTTTTCAATAATCCTCACAAAAACTCCTGTAAATCAATTTTTTCCCACTTAAGAAACGGGAAAACTGAGGGAAGATTACCATATAAAGATGGAGGCAGAGACTGGAGCGACAAAGCTGCCAGCCAGGAGTGCCAAGATGATCAGAGACCTCCAGGAGAGAGGCGTGGGGCCAACTCTCCTCTGATCCTTCAGAAAGAAACAACCCTGTCAACACCTTGATTTTGACTCTGGCCTCCAAAATTATGACAGCATTAACTCCTCTAGTTTAAAAAAAAAAGAAAGAAAGAAATGGGAAAACTGAGGCAAAGACAGTACCAAGGATTCATTCATTTCACTTAACAAATGTTTATCGAACACCTATAAAGCTCTAATTGAATCACACGATGCATTTCTAGCCAAGCTGATTCAACTCTATTGAAAATATACGGTAATTATCAATATCATCTTATTATCAAAGCATGATCACAAGTTTGAAACATATAAACACATAGGCATGGGGAAACGATGGAGGACCACAGCAATGGTGACTTCTTTGGGTGGCAGACTACGAACAATTATTTCATTTTTTCTAGTTTTCTTTATTTTCCAAGTTTTCTAACTTTTTATTTTATTTTTTCATTTTTAGTAGAGACGGGGTATTGGTCTTGCTTGGCTGGTCTTGAACTCCTGAGTTCAAGTGATCCTCCCGCTTCAGCCTCCCAGAGTGCTACCTAACTTTTGTAATTGGAAGAAAAAAATTTTATTATCCTCTGAACCCTAGTTACTTTCAAGTCCTAATCAGCCAAAGAGCAATAAGTTTTGCCTTCTTTTTTTTTTTTTTTTTTTTTATTTTTGAGACAGAATCATGCTCAGTTTCCTGGGCTGGAGTACCATGGTGTCAGCTTAGCTCACGGCAACCTCAAACTCCTGGGCTCAAGTGATCCTCCTGCCTCAGCCTCCCAAGTAGCTGGGACTACAGGGGCACACCACCATACCCGGCTAATTTCTTTTTTTCTATTTTTGGTTGCCCAGCTAATTTTTTCTAGTTTTAGCAGAGACAGGGTCTCACTCTTGCTCAGGCTGGTCTTGAACTCCTGAGCTCAAGCGATCCTCCCGCCTCAGCCTCCCAAAGTTCTAGGATTACAGGTGTGAGCCACCACGCCCGGCCTCAGTTTTGCCTTCTTGCTCATCTTACATAATTAGAAATCAAACAAATTTGGGCCAAGGGTGAGAGGAAAAAAAGTCAGTTGAAACATAACAAACAGAAAGCAATCAACTCCATGGATTAAAGCAAAATATAGAATATTACAGCAAAAAAGTCAGGAAAAAAGCATGAGAGACTACATGAGAAAAAGCCCAAAGAAATGAAAAGCAAAGTACTAGTACATATACTCTGAAACTTTGGCAAATAAGAGTTTCTAACACAGAAATAATTATGGATCTGGGATATCTCTGAATAAGAAAAATGCCAAACCCCAAGCTAAAAAATAAAGCCATGATTAAAAAGCAAAGATATCACAACCTATTTACTCCTGTTTTTCAGGTAAAAAGCCACCTATTTATTTTTCTTCATTGATTCTGCTTTTAGAAAAGTACCTCTAGGAAGAAGAGCCACTCCAAGGGGTAAGACTATCCATAGAAAAGGAAGGAGTGGCGGCTGGGTGGGGGGAAAAATAGGAAAGGAAATAAGTTTTTCCTGAATTGGGCCGATGAAAGCATGCAGATAAATTCGAAAGATAAAGAAGAAATAAAGCCATTCTTTTTTACTTAACCTGTATATACAGGGAAAAGATTGGGGAGTTAAGACAATGTGCCACCACGGACTACAGCATCAAGAATAAATAGATGTTATTTCATTGACTTTTATCCCATGTTTAAAAAAAAGAATGAATAGATGTTAGAGTAAGAAATTTAATAATTTGAGGATATTTTGAGATTTCATGAAGTAGGATGTATAGGACTTTAATGTGCCAGGAACATTAAATACATTGGACGCTAGAATAATTTCCTCCCCATAGAATTTGCTGAGAAGAGTCTTCTAGCAACTCAGAGGTCTTGTATAATGATTGAGAAATAACCCACCTGAAGAGACAGGTTATTTCTCATGTTTTCTGTATATCTGAAGCACAGAAAACAGGAGAAACTGCCATATTTTATCTATGTGGCCACCACTATTATTTAGTGTCTCTCATATATACAGTCTCATAACAGTGAAATGAACAAAACACAAGCTATAGCCTAATTCGTTTTATTAACATATATAAGGGAAAAATGTTCTGTAGAAAAGGAGTATTCTGCTTATAGTCTAGAGAAGTGAGGCCAAAGAGCTAGAATTTAACAGAGTTTTATCCAGTCTGTCCAACAAAGAGAAATACTGAATATGGTAGACAAGAGTATTCTATTCACTGGGTGAGCTTACTCTCTTCGACAGCAAACGGTACAAGGCTTCTTATCGGCTCTGATGAAATAACCCTTGGTTCTAGCTAATTTCATTTCCTCTGATTCTTTGCTTACCAATCAGCCTTCTAATTTTCAGTGTAACTTTGTCACTATCATATTCCCAGGAAAAGAGTATCATGAACAGCAGAGATGAATACACACTGAAAGAGTAGAGTTCCCACTGTAAATTAATAACTTGGTGTCCTGGCCTTACAATTTACTGGTGTGGGTTTCTAGTGTGAGTTTGTGCCAAAGGACCTGGTTACATCCAGTTCACTAAAAAACCGTGGTGATTCTGCCAAGGTATCTGGGGAAGCCTCTCTGTCAGCCTCGATGCCCATCAAACTCATTTAGACCAATGACAAGAAAAACAACTGTAGACTCAAACTGTAAACTTCAGGAAAACAGCTACTACATTACAACACTGAATATATCCTACTATTCAAGTTTGTAAGAAAAAATCATAAAATATCTACCTATGCACAAGCTGCCATGTTGGTGAAAACTGTCACAGTTTGGGTGGGGGGAGAAGAGAAGTGATAATTAGGTTTGAATGTAACAATGTCAACTCATATTTCATTTATATTTTTACCTCCCTGAAAAGCTAAGAGTGCTTTAAATGAGGCTACATAAACAAAGGACTCCTTGCCAAGAGAGGGGAAGGCCAGGGAATCAGAAAGATAAGCCAAAGCTGACTGTTTGAGGTCCTACATGAAATTGAAATCTGCAGCCTTCAGGACTGTACTCTGTGATCAGTCTACTCTAAGAGGGTCATAATGTAGCTTTAGCCCATCACCTCTAGGGTGATTCCTTTTCTTAGAGAATTGAGAATCAGAGAAGTAGCTATCATTAATTTGAGGCTGTGGCCACACAGACAAGATGTGGCAGTTTCTCATGTTTTCCTTACTTCATATTTACCATCTCTTCAGGCTGGTCACATAAACTAAAATTCAACCCCTTTTAAATTTCCCAATTCCTTGGTGGACTCTTAGGTTGATAAAAAACCCAATTCCCTTGGGAATTAAACAATAACTCAAAATGTACCTTCTCAAAAATCTGGTGCTGTGTTTTACTATTGCTGAGAGGCAAAATATTGAATAGTGATGTCAAAATAAAAAATGAGGATATAAAGGAGATTAGATAAGGAGAAATTTCCACCAAAGACCTTTATCCATTAAAAATAAAGCTCAGGGCCGGGCACGGTGGCTCACGCCTGTAATCCTAGCACTCTGGGAGGCCGAGGCGGGCAGCTTGTTTGAGCTCGGGAGTTCGAGACCAGCCTGAGCAAGAGTGAGACCCCGTCTCTACTAAAAATAGAAAGAAATTAATCGGATAATTAAAACTATATAGAAAATATTAGCCAGGCATGGTGGCGCATGCCTGTGGTCCCAGCTACTCAGGAGGCTGAGGCAGTAGGATCGCTTGAGCCCAGGAGTCTGAGGTTGCTGTGAGCTAGGCTGACGCCACGGCACTCACTCTAACCTGGGCAACAGAGTGAGACTCTGTCTCAAAAAAAAATAAAAAAAGTAAAGGCAAGCCTCAAATTAATGACAACTTGCCCTGATTCTCCATTTTCTAAGACAAGGAATCACCCCAGAGGTGATGGGCTAATGCTACATCCTGACCCTTTTGGAACAGACTAACCACAGTGTACAGCTAGCCAGATCAGGCTGGTCGCTTGGGGTCTATTGGTTTGGCTAAAAATATATAATCTCCCTGTACACAAAGTGAGATCATAGGAAGATAAGATTAAAAGTTTTAAATTAGACTTCTTAAAATATCATTTCAGTGTACTGATGACCTCTCTTAGAAGGATACATACAAATAGATGAGAAACCCAAAAGGACTATGCTGTACTTTAATCCATTTTCCACCAGATGGCGTAAGTGTTCACTATCTAACGTACATCCATCTAAGGTACCCACGTTCCCAGTAAAAATAAAAGCAAAATAGGCCAGGCACGGTGGCCCATGCCTGTAATCCTAGCACTTCGGGAGGCCTAAGCAGAAGGACTGCCTGAGGTCAGGAGATCAAGACCAGTCTGAGCAACATGACGAGACCCCGTCTCTACAGAAAGTAGAAAAATTAGCTGGGCATGGTGCATGCCTATAGTTCTAGCTACTTGGGAGGCTGAGGCAGGAGGACGGCTTGAGTTCAGGAGTTTAAGTTGCAGTGAGCTATGATCATGCCACTGCCCTCATGCCCAGGCAACAAAGTGAGACTGTGTCTCAAAATAAATAAATAAATAAAATTAAATTTAAAATTCAAAAAATAAAAATAAAAGCAAAATATACTCAATGGGAAAGTATTTCAATAAATGGTGTTGGAGCTGGATGTCCATGTGCAAAAACCCTATGTCACAGCATACACAAAAATTAACTCAAAATGGGCCACATATAAACAAACAGAATAAGTTCCAGTGTTCAACAGCATAGTAGGGTGACTATAATTAACAATAGTGTACTGTATATTTCAAAATAGCTAGAAGAGACAATTTAAAATGTTCCCAACTCAAAGAAATGATAAACGTTTGAGATGGTAGGTATGCTAATTATCCTGAACTAGTCACTATACATTGTATGTACTGAAACATCACTATATAACCTCACAAATATGTACAGTTATTATGTGTCAATTTTTTAAAAATTTTAAAAGAGGATATACAAATGGCCACTAAGCAGATAAAAAAATGCTCAGCATCATTAATCATTACAGTAATGCAAATCAAAACTACAGTGAGATATCACTTCACACCCATTAAAATGGCTCTAAATCAAACACAGACAATAACAAGTGCTGGTAAGAATGTGGAAAAACTGGAAGCAAGCATCATACAACGCTGATGGGAATGCAAAATGGCTCAGCCTTCTGGAAAACAACCTGGCAGTTCCTTAAAACGTTTAACACGGAGTTACTACATTGCCCAGCAATTCTGCTCCTAGATATACACCTATAGAGAAGTGATAACATATCCACACAAAAACTTTTATATTCAGAGCAGCCTTATTTATAATAGTTGAAAGTGGAAACAATCCAAATTCCATCAACTGATGAATGAATAAACAAAATGTGATATATACACATATTATGTTATTCGACAATAAAAAGGGATAAAGTAATGATATATTCTACAACACGGATGAACCTGATCCTAAGTCAAAGAAGCTAGATGCAAAAGACCACATATTGTATGATTCCATTTATATGAGATTTAAAAATCATTTGTATCTTTATCTCAGTGTATATTTATGATATGATGAATTATATCTCAATAAAGCTGTTTAAAAATTTATATGGGGCCAGGTGTGGTGGCTCATATTTGTAATTCCAGTACTTTGGGAGGTTCAGGGGGTGGATAGCTTGAGGCCAGGAGTTTGAGACCAGCCTGGGCACCATAGTGAGACCCTGTCTCTATACAAAAAATAATTAAAAAAAAAAATTAGCCAGGCACGGTTGTGCATGCCTGTAGTCCTAGCTACTTGGCAGGCTGAGGCAGGAGGACTGTTTGAGCCCAGGAGTTGGAGGTTGCAGTGAGCTATGAGTGTGCCACTGCACTCCAGCCTGGGAGACAGAGCAAGACCCTGTCTCAAAACACAAAACAAAACAAAACAATATAGGACAAAATAGCACCATGTAAATTATCTGGAAATGTAGGGTTTTTAAACATTAAATTCTAAGATTAGAACATCAGGAAAACAAGATGGACAGCAAACTGTAAGCTAACCAATAATACTGTGGCCTGGATGATGAAAGAATGAGTTAAGAGAAGGGGAATGTTCTACACGGAAATAGGGAAGGTAGAGCCAAAGAGCAAGATTTACCCTGTGTCTCCAATACTATCCAAGTCAGGGAGAGTGTCCTGGCCAGATACTCATGTATCTCCTTCCTTTGACAGGTATAGCCCTTCGGAAGAGGTGAATTAATTAAATCATTACATATTAATGATGTTCACTGTAAAGATCATTTTACAAGCTCTACTTGCTCTGATTTCAAACACACCAAGCCACCTTCTGATTGCTAGCTCTGCACAGACTGTTCTATTGAGAATGTGATAACCCACTGATTCTGGTACACAGTTCACTAGAAATTAATTCCCTGGTTTAGAGTCATCACTGAGGAGATTGGCTAACGTGAACCAATCCTCATGAGACTAACTTTGCTCACTCTTAGCAAATTATTTCTTACAAAGCTCATGACCAGTGACTCTCAACCAATGGGACATTCCCATAGCAGAATTCCTAAGAGTCTGATCTGATATATACCTGGAGCAGGGTTTCCCCAGCCCCTCCGACCTCTACTGCCAATCATGTCAGACTGCACCACTGACGGCAGGCAACCGTATGCCTCGGGCAGGACGGCGTGCTCTGGACTGTGAAGCTCCCACCCAGATACTGCTTGCTGATGAGGCCTAGGCTGAGCTACAACCGACCCTCCCTCAATATACATCCATCTCTATTCTCCCTAACTTAAGATACTCTAAGATCCTTTCCAACATTCCATTATTTTGACCAGTCTAACCCACTTTACAGATGAAACAACTGAGGCCCATCAAGTTTATGGACCGTACCTAAAATCACACAGGTAATTAACGGTAGAGCTAGAACTGGAACTGGAACCAAAGCCTTCTGGTTCCTCACCCAGCGTTTTATTCATTATGTGGTTCTGCCTTTCTTATTACACACCCCCTGAACGCACAGCTTGTACGTGTGGATGTTCCTCTACTCCATGCTAAGCAGCCTCCTTCTTATCTGCATAGTAGCATTTCAGGCCTCTAAAAGTGTTCTCATGTGCTATTTAACATCAAAATTGATATATCACGTCCAAAGGTTATTTTTAAAAATTTCTATAAATTTTATGTCTTTATATTCATTCACTATCTCTGGAGGATACATTGGAAATCAGTGACAGCCTCTGGTAAAGAACTGGGCCAAGTAGAGGGACAGAGACTTTCCATCAAATATCTTTTTTGTATTATTTGAATTCTTACCATATGCTTTTATTACCTATAAAAAATAATTTTAAAAAGTAAACATAATTTTCAAAACTCTGTGCTATAAAAAGGCTTATGAAAGCCCCAACATTTATACCACATATACACCATATGTAGTATTTTCACTGAAAAGAATAAAAATCATAAAATATTAGGGCTACCTTTTTTTTTTTTTTGTTAGACATAGTGTCACTCCATTGCCTTGAGTAGAGTGCCGTGACATCAGCCTAGTTCCCAGCAACCTCAAACTCTTGGGCTCAAGCGATCCTTCTGCCTCAGCCTCCCGAGTAGCTGGGACTACAGGTGCACACCATGATGCCGGCTAATTTTTATATTTTTAGCAGAGACAGGGTCTCGCTCTTGCTCAGGCTGGTCTAAAACTCCTGAGCTCAAGCTATCCTCCCGTCTCGGCCTCCCAGCGTGCTAGGATTACAGGCGTGAGCCACTGCAACCGGCCAGGGCTACCTTTTAAAGACTCCAGAAAATACATCTATATGCAAAATTCAAAAACTAATGTCTTATACTTGATAAATGAACCATAGATTTCTTTTAATGTTAGCAAAGTATGTACCATTTGGCCTTATAACATTAGGATGCCTATGAATAAAAATGAATAAAAATAAATCAAAGATCTAAATTTTTGTGGTCACTTCCCCCTAAATACAGTTTGCTACACAATGGAATGAAGAAAATAAAGGGCTCATCACAATCATTCTGATCCTGGGGGTGGGAGGAATAAGTGTGTATGTATATGCATGTGTCTGTGTGTCTATATATATATATATATATCAGAACTTCCCCATGATCATAGCAAATTAGTTTCTTTCCTACTTTTAAATTATTCCAGGCTGGGCACGGTGGCTCATGCCTGTAACCCTAGCACTCTGGAAGACTGAGGCAGGAGGATCGCTTGAGGTCAGGAGTTTTGAGACCAGCCTGATCAAGAGTGAGACCCCGAGCTCAGAGAGCTAAAAGCAAGACTTTGTGAAATAATAAAGTAATCCAATAAACAGTTCCGTAAGTTGGAGCCAAAAAAAAAAAAAGAGTGAGACTCCATCTCTACGAAAACCAGAAAAAAAAAATTAGCCAGTCAACTAAAAATAGAAACAAAAAATTAGCCAGGCATGGTGGCTCGTGCCTATAGTCCCAGCTACTTGGGAGGCTGAGGCAGGAGGATCACATGAGCCCAGGAGTTTAAGGTTGCTGTGAGCTAGGCTGACGCCACGGCACTCACTCTAGCCCAGGCAACAAAGTGAGACTCTGTCTAGAATAGAATAAATAGTTCTACCTTTCAAGTAATTTATTAGGCCAGAAGTCCCATCATTAATTGCACCAGCAACATAAAGTAGATAAAACTTTAGAGGTTTTAGTCCCCTAAAGAATATAGACATCTTGATTGTTAATGATCCTACATTAGAAAACATTCATATAAAAAAGCAAACATGAAAGCATATTGAGTATAAGTTCTAAGCTGCCTAATCATAATGATCATACCATGAAAGAATATAAAACTGTTCATTTATTTCTTCCTTCATTCAAATATTTAATGGATTGTTATATACCCAGGCTTATGCCAGGAACTTTTGATATACTGGTTACCAAAAACACATTTGGTTCCTCTTCTCCTGGAGCTTAGTCCAGTGAAGGAAGCAAACATAAGCAAAACCATTGCCCACACACATAAAAAAATGTTTACCTAAAAACTGGGACTAGGGCTGTGAAGAAAATTATTCTGTAGCAATGCAGGTTGTTAAGTAGCACAGCAGCAAATGCAGACCTGCATTTTAGGATAAGAAAACAATCTTGCAGTTAAATGAAATTACAGTGTAGAGAGGTATTTAAGGTAGCAGAACCACATTACTACATTAATATGATGTTAACATTCTTCTAACTCTAAAAGTTTCAAGGAATTTTCAGTGATTACAAATCCAAGGTGAGTTTTGTTGCTGATACCCTCAAAGCACTCTGGTCTTGCCATAGCCACTCTTCTTTCCATGGCCCTGCCAGGCCTTCAGAGCCGAGACCACCAGCTTCACTGTCAACATAGCTGGCCGTCTACTTCAAAAGAGCAGACTCTACCCACCTGATTATCTAGTTTCAGCTGTCGAAGCCTCATGGTCTCATCTTCAAAGGCACTATTTTAAAAAAATAAAGAAAAAAAGCATGTAAAAAGCAAATCCTGTTAAATCCTTTATATTTTATTTTATTTTTTGAGACAGGGTCTCCATTGGTCTCCCTGGCTAGAGTGCAGTTACATCATCCTAGCTCACTGCAACCTCAAACTCCTGGGCTCAAGCGGTCCTCCTGCCTTGATCTCTCAGAGCGCTGGGATGGCAGGTGTGAGCCACCGCGCCCGGCTTCTCTTTTGAACATTTTTTTTTTTTAATGTATAGCAGAATCCTCTTCTGGATCTTTGGAACATTTTTTAACTCGCTCTGAAGTCTTTTCTATGTTTGACAGTTTCCTAATTTACGATTTTATTTTGTGACTGAGCATTCTTAGAAACAGTAAAGTATGAAACAATGCAGAAATGGTTCTCAATTATTTAAATTATAAATTTTTACTAAGAGCTTACTGTCAGACAAACTGGAAACACACAGTCCTATTTAAGAAGACAAATTCTGGCCAGGCATAGTGGTTCACACTTGTAATCCCAATACTCTGGGAGGCCAAGGCAGGAGGATCACTTGAGGTAAGAAGCTCGAGACCAGCCTCAACAAGAGGGAGACCCCATCTCTACTAAAAATAGGAAAAATTAGCTAGGCAACTAAAAATAGAAACAAAAAATTAGCTGAGTGTGGTGGTGTGCACCTGTAGTCCCAGCTACTCAGGAGGCTGAGGCAGGAAGATCGCTTGAGCCCACCAGGAGTTTGAGGTTGCTGGGAGCTAAGATGATGATGCCACTGCACTTTAGCCTGGGTGACAGAGTGAGACTCCAACTCCAAAAAAAAAAGGATAATCACTAACATTTCACAAAATATCTTTCCAAATAGTTTCATATATTTGAAATAATATTTTGATCATTTTAATTTAAGATTATACCATAAGTATTTTTTAATGTTATTACATAGGTTGTTTAAATATAATATTAAATGGCTAAATAATGTTCTATCATATGGACATTCCATATCTTTTTCTATTGTGACAAAAAACACATACGTAAAATTTACCATTTTAACCATTTTTAAGTGTACAGTAGTGTTAATGTATTTACATTGTTGTGTATACATGAATTTTCATGGCGGTACTATTCATAAAAGCCAAAAAGATGGAAACACCTAAATGTCCATCAACCGATGAACGGAAACAAAATGTGGTAAAACCACACAATGGAATATTATCCAGCCATAAAAAGAAGTAAGTACCGAAACACGGACGAACCTTGAAAACATGCTAAGTAAAAGAAGCCAATCACAAAACACTACATATAATTCTATTACTATTTTTATGAAATGTCCTGAATAGGCAAATCTAGAGACAGAAAGTAGATTAGTGGCTGCTTTGGGTTTGGAGGGATGGGAGTTAGGAGATGTAGCTAAAGGACATGGGGTAGCTTTTTGAGGTGATGAAAATGTCCTAAAATTGACTACGGTGATGATTGCACATGTCTATATATAACTATACTAATAACCACTGAACTATATACTTCAAAAGGGTGAATTATATGGCATATGAAGTATATCTCAATAAAGCTGTTACAAAAAAAGAAAACATCAGTCCAAATGACTCTAATAAACAAATGAAATGGCTAACAAAGATCTTCTTTACAGAATGCCAACTAATAAATGCAGAAAAAAATGATAAAAATAGAATATCACCATTTTATGACCACATTAATTGATTCTTGCAAGAAATATCAATGGATGCTAAACCTTTGAGTGAAGTGCAATATTCAACATAATCTCATGTATCTCCCCACAGATTATATTAATCACAAAGAAAAAAAGATAATGGTACAATGAAAAAATCTAACAGACGTCACCTTAACCAAGTAATGTGACACATCAACTATGACAGGACAGACTGACAACAGGTACCCCCACGTGTAACCCTGAGAACAGCACAATAAAATGCGTTCGATATTCCTGCCAAACATGTTTAACCTGAATTTATTCAGGAGGAAACAGACCCAAATGGAAGGCAATTTTGCAAAACATTTGTCAGGACTCTTCAAAAATGTTGATACCAAGCAAGACACCTCCCCCACCATCCCCCCCAAAAAGGACTGAAGAACTGTTCTAGGTTAAAGTAAAAGAGATGTAAGAGCTTTCTGGCAACCAAATATATCAATAATCCTTGAATTTTAGACCAAAGCAAACATAGCAAAGAGACTGTTACGGGTGCACTGAGGATATCTGATTATGAATTGCATATTAGAGAAGAGTTTATATTAATGTTAAGTTCCCATGTTTAGTGGGAAATGTTAGTTTATTGTGGTTATTTAAGAGAATGCCCTTCTGAGTAGGACTGGGGTAGAAATAATGAGGGAACAGGACAGGGTAGTAAGGCAGGGAGGAGAGCAATACTTCTCTGTGTATCTGTAAGTCCATACGATATGAATAAATAAATGAAAGAATAAGTGAGGAGAAAGGACAGTTCTCCTTTATAGAAAAAAATCCAATTAATAAACATAAAAGGAATAATGGAAACAGAAAATCACCATTAGGCAAACACCACAGTAATAAATGTTGCAGGCAAGAATCAATGGGTGGTAAAATTAATGGGTGAAGTATGATAAGAAACAGTATTATTCGCATTGTCTCAAAATATCTCCCTGTCGGAGTCCATTCGGACTACTACAACAAAATACCACAAACGGGGTGGCTCATAAACAACAAACATTTATTCCTCACAGTTCTAGAGGCTGGGAAGTCCAAGGTCAAGGGGCAAGCAGATTTGGTGGGATGGGCAAAGGAGCTCTATGGGATCTTTTTTTTGTAAAGGACTAATCTCATTCATGAGGGCTCCACCCTCGTGACCTATTCGCCTCCCCAAAGTCCCACCTTCTAACACCACCACTTTGGTGACCAGATCTGCAACACACTCATTTGCAGGAGGGGAGACACACCCCTTCCGACCATGGCACTTCCCAAAAGATGATCAGTCATCCCCCAAAGGGAAAAATAGCAACATTATAGTGGAGAAACCTGGGAGACAGCTCCTCAATGAGTGATTACGATTAACATCTCCAGTAGTAAGTCATAGGGACATCAAACTCCTCCCAATGGGATGTGCCAAGAAAGGCACAGCACCCCATCTGTGGTATTCTCACCAAAAATGCACGCTCCTAATTTAATCATGACGAAACACTATACAAGCCCAAATTGAAGAACATTCTATAAATTAACTGGCTAGTACTCTTCAAAAGCATCAAGGTCACTAAAGGCAAAGAAAGATGCAAATCGGAGGAGACTAAGGAGACATGACACCTACATACAGCACAGGATCCTGGATTTGAATTCCGGACTAGAAAAGAGACGTTAGTGGGAAAACTGACAAAAATCAAACAAGGCCTTACTTAGTGCATTAGTTAGCAGTGCTGAACGGATGTAATAATTTCCTGTTTTGATAATGGCGCTATGCTTATATAAGATGTTAACATTAGGGAAAACTTGGTGAAAGGTAGACAGGAATTCCCTAATATGTTTACAACTTTTCTATACTTCTAATTTAAAAGATTTCTAAAAGTGAAGTACTAAAAAATATTAATTAATCTAGGTGAAGGGCGAAGATTATCAACTGTACTTTTCTTGTAACTTTTCAGCAAACTGAAATTTTTTCAAAATAAAAAACTAGAGGAAAAAGGAAAATAGACATTTTACTAAATGTTTATTTCATAGTCATGGCCTGAGTACACTTAAAAATCCCTATGCCCTTTCATCCGGCACCTAAATTATACTCACAGTGTCTCTAGGGAATGGAAATGGTATGAACAATGAGGAAATCTGCCTAAGATCATGTAACAGAGAAACTTCGAGCCCACTTTAAAACATTATTCGTCCCACTGCTAGTCTAGAGCTATAACCAACAAACCATGCTACTAAACAGTTTGACGCATTCAATAATGTATTAGATGACCCACCAGAATCTATGATTATTCTACATTCTCCACATCCCTGTCAAGTGCTCACAGCCCGTTAAGAGTAAATTTTTTGAGCTGCCAGTAAACACAAAATCCAGCGCTGCTAAACAATCGGGGACTGTTTTTGCGGCCTCCTACCCTGTCCCAGATAATAAGGATGCTGCGATCAGCACTTAACTGCAGTTTGGCCCGTGATGCGGGAGGCTAGACAGGCTCCTTCTGTGGTGCTGGAGAGTAAACACCACTCTTGCCAGGAAAGCAGCAGGATGAGACTTGCGAGCAGAAGTGGCTTTTGTAACACTGACGTGAGTGAACACTTCCTTTACTGGCTATAATACTGCTTCAAAACATCACAAATTGATACTATTCAACCTCATAGTTAGATACAGTCAAGAAAAGAACAAAGGAGAAGAATGGTTTACCTTACTTTATTAAATAAACATGAGAAATGCTAGTGTGGATTGATAAAGAAGACACTTTATAAGGTCATTTATTTTTAAAGTTAGACAAATTCATAACTGCAAACCTTTAGTAATTAGCTGCCTGCATACAGTTAAAATAAATACAATTTATAAAAATTTGGTTCAATTCAACCTAACAAAAATAAACGTGCTATGTGTGACAAGGAATTATTGGAAAGATAAAGGACAAAAAGAAGCTTTACGTCAAGACAATAGCTACAAAAAACGATGTAAATTTTTATTCTTAAATCTAGTCAGTTATTCATGTTTAATTGAAAATCTGACTAACACTCTCTGGGAGAAAAATTATAGGTTTGATTATGACTTTTACTTAAATTCACACACTTAAAAATCAACAAACTGGGATTCATCCAAATAAAAAACTTTTGTTTTACAAGGACATTGTTACGAAAATTAAGAGGCAAGCCACAGACTAGAGAAAATATCTGCAAAACATATATCAAACAAAGGACTTCTATTTAGAATCTAAAGAACTCTTACTGATCATACTAAGACAAACAACCCAATTAAAAATTGGGCAAAAGATTCATTCATTTCACAAAAGAAGTTGTACAAATGTCCAATAAGAACATTAGGAAAATGCATATTAAAACCACAGTGAGATATCAGTACATCATACTAGAATGGCTAAAAAGACTGACCATACCAAGTGCTGGTGAGGATGCAGCAACCTGACTCTCACACGCTGGTTAACCAGCAACTGTGTGTAAAATGTACAGCCACTTTGGAAGACAGTTTGCCAATTTCTTGAGAGTTAAACATATCCCTTCCATTTGATTTAGCCATCCCACTCCTAGACAATTATCTAAGAAATGAAAGCGTATGTCCACAAAAAACCTACACGCCAATGCACACAGCAGCTTCATTTGTAATAGCCAAAAACTGAAAACCCCAGCTGCCCACCAGCAAACAAATAAACAAATTTTATGAAGAAAACTACTCAGAAATACAAAGGAAAAAACTATTGATATTCAACTCAGATGAATCTCAACACCATTTTGCTGAGTAAAAAATGCCAAGCAAAGAGAACATAATGTGAGATTACAGATGCTCTTCTACTTATGATTTGGTTACATCCTGATAAACCCATCATAAATTGAAAATATTGTTAAGTCGAAAATGCATTTAATATCCTAACCTACTGAACATCATAGCTTAGCCTAGTCTACCTTAAATGGGCTCAGAACACTTACATTAGCCTACAGTTGGGTAAAATTACCTAACACAAAGTCTATTTTATAATAAAGTATTGAATATCTCATGTAATTTATTTAATACTGTACTGAAGCTGGGCATGGTGGCTCATGCCTGTAATCCTAGCACTCTGGGAAGCCAAGGTGGGAGATCACTTGAGCTCAGGAGTTTGAGACCAGCTTGAGCAAGAGCGAGACCCCGTCTCTACGAAAAATAGAAAAATCAGCCAGGCATCATAGCATGCACCTGTAGTCCCAGCTATTCAGGAGGCTGAGGCAGGAGGATCGCTTGAGCCCAGGAGTTTGACGTTGCTGTGAGCTAGGCTGACGCCACTGCACTCTACCCAGGGCGACAGAGTGAGACTCTGTCTCAAAACAAAACAAAACAAAAAATACTGTACTGAAAGTGAAAAATGCTTGTATGGGTACTTGAAGTATAGTTTTTACTCTGCATATCACTTTTGCACCATCGTAAAGGTTAAAAATTGTAAGTTGAACCATCATAAGTCAGATACCATCTGTACATAAAATTCTAGAAGATGCAAACTAACCAATAGGGACAAAAAGCATACGAGTGAGCATCTGAGGATGAGGAGAAGAGATGGATTATAAAGGGGCAGAAGGAAACTTTTGGGGCATAGTCATTATCTCGACTGTAATGATGCTCCCACAGGTATGTACATACGTCAAAACTCATGATTTGTACAGTTTAAATATGGAATTTGATGCTTGTCATATACCTTAATAAAGCTATTTTTAAATCCACTTACAAAGGGAATTAAACAAGTAATTCCCAATCCAGTTCCAACTACAGCAGGAGTGGCAATTTAATGTTAAACCTGTGCAAACTATGTATTTTAAACCTTTACAAACTATAATGATGAAAAATCTCCAACATCAGAAATTATTAAATGTGTTCCATGTACATACTCCAGACCTTTTATAAAGATTTGGAGACAAAGATGATCTAAGATCATATTTGCCACAAAAATATGCAAAATAAATGAGTATGTAGATTGGAGAATGAAACACAGAATGTGAATTATGTTTCAGTCACTGTTACTCCTCTTCCGAGAGGTCTTCTCTCTTGAGGTGAGGTGGGCAATTTGAAAACAAATTCTCGTTTCCCCTCAGCCTTACCCATAAAAACATCACAGAAGAAGAAGTGTTCCTTTTCCATAAGATGAATCCTGCACTAGCACATTGATTCTAGCTCCTCTTTCCCCAGAATTACAATGAATATTGCTCCTATATTTCCAGCCTCTCCATCTCTAAATAGCTTCTTCCTCAGCTCAACAATCAGTCTAAACCAGATAGCTTCCTAGGCCCTATTTACCTATAAAGCTATGAACCTATCTCCACTTCCCATCAACATTAAATAAGGCTAATCACCACTCATTTCGCCATTTCAACTACAATTTACTTCTCAACTCACTGCAATCTGGTTTTATTCCCTTATCATCCTCCTGAAACTCTAGTGGTAGTCACCAAAGACTTTCCAATTGCCAAAAATAATAGCTTGCTTTTATTCCTCATTCCTGCTTAACTTCTTTGAGGTATTTGACAAGGAAAGTCTCTCCTCCCTTGTTTCCCAGAAAACTTCCTGGTTCTACTATTACCTACCTGAGACTCAGTCTCCTTTCACTAAATTCACTCAACAAATAACAAGCATGTCCTACATGCCAGGCACTGAATTAGGCACTAAGGATACAGGAGCTACGGTCTCAGCCTTCACATTACTTACACTCCTGCACCTTTTCTCCTGCTGCTCCATTCACCTTGATCCTGGTCAGGATTACATGCTGACCCACGGGCCCTTCCTCTGGCATCTGATCTTTCCCCAGGCTGATAATTCTCAACTCTTTATCTCTCGCATCCAGACTAGAAACCTCAGAATCATCCTGAGAAGGTTCCGCAGAAGGTAATGTCCAAGACGTGCCTATCGAACCAAGCCTCCCACAAAACACAGCCATAACTCGAGACAAAATATAAAAGATAATTACCTGAAGAACGTATTGGAGAACCAAAACTAACCAGATGCTAGAGGAGGCCTTGGCACTTAGAAGAAAAGAACAGTATTAGGTGAGTGTCCCCGGCCTCCCCCTTGTTTTAATACTGAGAGCATGCTCCAGAATGCACCAAGTGAGAAATGAAAACTGGGAAAGAAACTCACAGTCAGAGACTGGGGCAATCGGCATAGCTGGAAAGTACAGGGGGGCAACTCCCAGAGGAGAAAATCCAGGGAGGGAGGGCCCTAAATTCTGTGTGTAAACTCTGTTCAAACATCTGCTTGCATGAGGCAGACTCCAGGCTGCCCTGATAAGACTAAAAGAACTAAAGTGAGATTTTAGCTGCTGCCTTCTAGCTGAGTTTGCAGTTAGAGTTCAGACAAACGATCTACCTCTGTAAACAAAAAAAGCAATACTTTTCACAGGAACATAATAAAATCCAGAGTCTTCACATTCGTAACATTGAAGACACAATCAAAAATTACATACGAAGAAACGTGAAAAATATGACACATCAATAGAAATTACCCATTCTGAAGAACAGAGAGAAAAACTTTTCAACAAAATGAACAGAGGCCGGGCACGGTGGCTCACCCTGTAGTACTAGCACTCCAGGAGGCCGCGGTGGGAGGATCACTTGAGCTCAGGCGTTTGAGACCAGCCTGAGCAGGAGCGAGACCCTCTCGCTACAAAAAAATAGAAAAAATTAACTGGATGTGGTGGCACACACCTGCAGTCCCAGTTACTCAGGAGGCTGAGGCAGGAGGATCACCTGCCCCCAGGAGTTTGAGTTTACAGCAAGCTATAATGATGCCACTGCACTCTAGCCAGGGCAACAGGGTGAGACTCTGTTGCCCCAAAACAAACAAACAAAAATGAACACAGATTCACGGACCTGTGGGACAACATAAACAAGTTTAATATACATGTAACTGGAAAATAACTACTGAAATTTCCCTAAGTTTGGCAAAAGAGATGAATTCACAGATTCAAGAAGTTTAGTGAATCCCAAGCAGGATAAATGAAAAAACACACACCTATACATACACACCTACCCCAAATTCAATTGCCACTTTCTCTACGAAGTCCTCCATCTCTCCATAGTAAATAGTTTCTTCCACTCTACCTAAAGATCACTTTAAACATTTCTAAATTACAGCACTTGTCTTGAATATCCTGATGTTACGCTTATATCAGTTTCCTACCTATTAGAGCAGTGACATTCAAAAATAGTTTATCTGAGGCCAGGCGCGGTGGCTCACGCCTGTAATCCTAGCTCTCTGGGAGGCCGAGGCGGGCAGATTGTTTGAGCTCAGGAGTTCAAAACCAGCCTGAGCAAGAGCTAGACCCCATCTCTACTAAAAATAGAAAAAATTTAATCAGACAACTAAAAATATATAGAAAAAATTAGCCGGGCATGGTGGCGCATGCCTGTAGTCCCGGCTACTCGGAAAGACCCTTTGAAGACACAATTTTCTTTTTTAATTTCTCATTTGGAACTCCTTCTGAAATCCCTAAATTTCCCATATGCCTTCCAAATTAATGTATCTAATACTTTACTGTGTTTCTTTCTAATCACTGATTCACGATATTTTGTCATATTGCAACATCCTGCACGTCCTCATTTCCTGCTGTCAAGGAATTTTCACATTTCATGTAAGATTATATACAGCACGTGTAACAAAGAAATCAGAATAATTTTATAAGCTGTACAGAAGCCAGTTTCATTAATTTATTATATATGTATATGGAAAAAATCTATAAACATGACTGTGAGCAAACTGATAAAAGTATTTAGATGAATCAAAGGGACCAGAAAAGTCAATGGAAAGAGAAAAGGGAGGCATTCCCCATCTGTTGCTGACCCCATGTCCCCACCCTATACACACCCCTCAAGGACTTCAGCAAAGGTTTGGGTTTATTTTATTTTATTTTGTTTTGAGAGACAGGGTCTCACTCTGTCGCCCAGGCTGAAGTATGGTAGTGTGATCAAACTCCCTGGCTCAAGCAATCCTCCCGCCTCAGCCTCCCAAATAGCTGGGATTACAGGCGTAAGCCACTGTGCTGAGCAAAATAGCTTATATTTAATTAATAGCACTAATGTTAACAAAAGATAAAAAAAATCTTTGTGTCAAAATAAAGTGGTATACTAATTATAAAATAATATGTACCCAATAAATTCAAGCAGCTACAAATAAACAGTGTAACCTATGCTAGTATAATTTATCAAGGGTGAGGGACTCTACCCTGAAGCTTCCACAAAAAATTATCACAAACATTATCAAAGAAGGGGGGAAAAAGGTAACAGATGCAAGTCCTACTCTCTCTTCTTCACTCCGACCTTCTGATAGCTCCCATGGTTTCATTATTTCTTTATTCCCAATAAATAAAAAGCCCAATTGTATAAAATTATCTCATGATTGTTCTTTTCAACATGTTTTTGAAATATTAAAAATACCTTGATATGAAATATAAAATTTCAACGCGTATACTCTTAGAGAAACTCATCTTTAGGCAACTTTACAGAATTATTGTTTTTATGCTCCTTATTAACTAACTACTTTCTAATACCCAGGATAAGTATAAATTAAACTTTATGTGACTTTGTAGTCCTATTTGTAATACCAAAAGATAGCATACCCTAATCTTCATTAACAGGGGACTGGTTAAAGTACAGCGTACCCACACAGTGGAACACCGTGCAGCTGTTAAAAACAATCACTGATATGAATACAGAGATACAGAGGTACTGATTTGGAAAGCTTTCCAAGTTTTTTTTTTTTTTTTTTTTTTTTTTGAGACAGTCTCACTCTGTTGTCCTAGGTAGAGTGTAGTGGTATCATCATAGGTCACTGCAACCTCAAACTCCTGGGCTCAAGTGATCTTCCTGGATCCTCCTGCCTGAGCCTCCTGAGTAGCTGGGACTACAGGCGCATGCCACCACACATGGCTAATTTTTCTATTTTTAGTAGAGATGGGGTCTCGCTCTTGCTCAGCTGGTCTCAGACTCCTGAACTCAAGTGATCCTCTGCCTCGGCCTCCCAGAGGGCTAGGATTACAGGTGTGAGCCACCGTGCCTGGCCCATGATGTTTTGTTGATGATTAGAAAAAGGCAAAATACAGAACACTGGGGAGTAGTATTTGCTACCATTTATGGAGGAAAAATATACATAAATATATATTTACATTTGAAATGCAGAGACTATCTTTGGGAGGATACACAGTAATCTGGTATCGATTCAGGGAGTAAAATTAAATAGGTAGGGAATGGGGAGGGAAACGGCCTTACTTTTCATTATATACCGTTTTGAACCTTTTGTAACATGTGAACTTATACCACGTGAATATATTTTAAAAAATACATTAAAAGTCAGCTTTTTAGCCCATTAAACGTGACTAAGAATAAAAACAATTTTAGATTGTAAGTGGCTGACATCAACACGGGGCTCCCCATTGTTCTGCTCTGTATTAACCAACCC
The DNA here is from genome assembly GCA_963575035.1 of Avahi laniger. NCBI lineage: Eukaryota > Metazoa > Chordata > Mammalia > Primates > Indriidae > Avahi > Avahi laniger. The sequence goes on along the minus strand of CAUYSK010044816.1, from coordinate 2,752 downwards.
AGCGTCTGCATGACAAGCACACTCATCTGATCTCCACTACTGCTGCGCACGCTCACTCAAAACATACGCAAAGGCTCTCAAACGGCTGCATTTTAAAATGAAAAAAGATTGTAAATTTTGTTGATTATTTTTAAACTAGAAATCTGAAACCAATGCCATTAGCACTGTTGACAACATGAACTTCCAGGACACCCTCAGGAATAACTTGCTCTGGGTTTTGGTAGGCCAGCTGGCACTTTTAGCGGGGATCTGTTAAGGGAGTAGGTGTACTTGTCTGGTTCCGGTGCAGGTATGTGGGTAATGAAGCTAAATTTATCCACAACAACGTCTTTCATCGGGTGTTTACGCTACAGCTGTGGTGTCAGGAGATACACTCTACGTGTCTCTGGGAACTCTCTTGTTTTCACTACAACAGAACAACTTCCAAAACAATGCCTCTGCGAAACTCTTCAGTGACATACACAGTAATTTATTTTATGACTTTAGAGACAATACTTCTAACACTCAAAAGAAGAGCAAAATTACCAAAGAAACTTACAAACATCTATACTTTCTAAAATTTCTCAACACATGGTGCCTACAACATGAAAGATGTAAAATAAATGTTAGATAAATGAATTTTTTAAATTACATGAAAGAAAATTCCTCCTACTTATGCCTTAAAGAAATATTCTAATTCATCATTCCTTGCTCTGACTTTGCAAAGTAGGTAAAAACAGATATTCTTGTCCCCAATTTATAGCTATAGGGCTGTGGAAAATAATCAAGAAAATGATAAAATGATAATAGAAATGTAGAAGGTTATCATAAAGTTTTAAAATTCTCAGTCAGGAAGGATCCCCTGATTACACTGTCCAATTATGAGAAATAATTTCAATAGAGGTTGCTGTAAGCCTAAAATTATTTTTTTAAAGATAAAAAAACCTTTGCTTTTCAGTTTTAAATCTCCGATGAACCTTTTGCAGATTTAATATAATATTATCTACTCTATTGTCTGTACACACTACTATAATCTAGTATTAGAAAAGTCAATCTCTAGAGATGCAATCAACCTCATTGTTGAGATGACAGAGGCTTCCACTCTGTTCTTGGTTTCTTCATTTCTTTTCCCATCATTTATATGCTTAATTGGGACAATGTTTCAAACTAGACCATAGTATCAATTATATCATGTAACAGACCTTTTGTTCTGCTGGTCAGGATCAGTCTGTGATTATGTTTTTATATAAGAAAAACTGGCAACAATAGCTTCAAACACATTAAATTTTAATTTATACTACTGTGCATTCTTTTATCAAGCCAAATCCTGATTAGCCTTAGCACCTCCAAGGTGGTATATTTACCCATTATATATTCAATTATATTTTGCTAACCAGAACTCTTGAACTCAGCAACAATCAAAATTTCTTTAATATATACTTTTGATAAAGTTTCTGTGGCAATTCCCTATCATAATTGCCAGTAAAAACCTTTGACTCAATAAACAATAGGCTTTGTTTTATTCACAAAAAACATAAGCACTTGCTACATCCCAGCTATCACTGTACCTACTTCCATATGTAAATTTCATGTTATTTGTAGAATTTTGCATTAGTTGACTTTAAATTCTTTACCTTCCAAGTTTTTAGTGTCGGTTTAGGATTCGTTTTACTGATTTGAATTGCAAATAGCCTCTCAGGTTTTACACTCATCTTTATCACCTAGGAATATTTACTGAGTGCCTACTGTGTACTCATTATGTATACACAAGTGACTGAGCAAAAAGAATGGATGATAATTGCTCCACTTCAAAATGGGCATTCATAATCTGCTGAAGAAAAAATTTATATAATCTTTTGGAAGAGAAATTTAGCAACTTCCATTAAAATTTAAACTCTGCCTACCCCAAATAAACAAAGATACATGTAATAAGGATGTTATTCCTTCATTGTTTTCCATAGGGAAAAAAATTGAACATAATTTCAATGTTTATCAATGGGTGGACAATTAATAAGATACATTTATGAAAAATAATACTTTGTGGTCATTAAAAAGAAAAGAAAAAGGTAGATCTAAAGGTACTAAATTGCAAAGAAATCAATGACACTTTAGTTTAAAAAATAGGCTCAGAATCCTCTTTTCAACAAATGGTGCTAGGACAATTAGATATTCACATGAAAAAGGATGAATGTGGACCCCACCTCACCTCTTAGCATACACAAAGAATAACTCAAAGTGGATCAAAGACCTAAAAGTAACCATAAAACCCTTAGAAGAAAACATACATCTTTGTAAGCTTGGGCCAGGCAATAACTTCGCAGATACAACACCAAAAGTAAAAAGAGATAAAGGAAAAATTAACAAATTAGACTATATATCAAAATAAAAAATGATATACTTCAAATGATATCATCAAGAAAGGAAAAAGACAATCCATAGGCTAAGATATAATATTTGCAAATTATATATCTGGTAAGGGACGTATCTCTAGAACATACAAAGAACTCTTACAATTCAGTAATAAAAAGATAAATAACCGATTAAAAAATGGGTAGAGTACATAACCTAGATGAAACAGACTAACTCCTTGAAAGACACAATCTGCCAAACTCACATAAGAAACAGACCATCTGGCCGGGCGCGGTGGCTCACGCCTGTAATCCTAGCACTCTGGGAGGCCGAGGTGGGCAGATCGTTCTGAGCTCAGGAGTTCGAGACCAGCCTGAGCAAGAGCGAGACCCCGTCTCTACCAAAAATAGAAAGAAATTAATTG
>CAUYSK010044815.1:0-10844 GCA_963575035.1 Avahi laniger | reverse complement strand
TAACGGTTTTGCTGGGATTCAGAAAACTGTAGTGGATGAGATCAGCAGCAGACCACCAAACAGTGACGATGACCTTTTTTGGTGCAAGTTTGGCTTTGGGAAGTGCTATGGAGCTTCTTCTCAGTCCAACCACTGAGCTTGTTGTCACCAGTTGTCTTGTCATATAAAATCCACTTTTCCTCACACGTTACAATCCAATGGAGAAATGGTTCATCATTGTTGCGTACAATAAGAGAAGGATGACACTTCAAAATGACGATTTTTTCGATTTGCAGTCAGCTCATGAGGCACCCGCCTAAACTTATTCACCTTTCCAATTTGCTTCAAATGCTGAATGACCACAGAATGGTCGACATTGAGTTCTTCAGCAACTTCTCGTGCAGTTGTAAGAGGATCAGCCTCGATGGCTGGTCTCAGTTGGTGGTTGTCAACTTCCAATGGCCAGCCACTGTGCTCCTCATCTTCAAGGCTCTCCTCCTGTGCAAAATTTCTTGAACGACCACTGCACTGGACGTTCATTAGCAGTTTCTGGGACAAATGCATTGTTGATGTTACGAGTTTTCTCTGCTGCATTATGACCCATTTTGAACTTGAATAAGAAAATTTCTCGAATTTGTCTTTTTCTAACATCATTTCCATAGTCTGAATAAATATAAAATAAACAGCAAGTAATAAGCCATTAGCAAAAAAGCATAAAGCAAGAAATGCACATTAAAATAATATATAACATAACCACATTTTTTAAAGAATGTATTCCAAAATCAAATGGTAAATGTCAGCAATGCTAAAACTGCAATTTCTTTTGCACCAACCTAATATAACCAATTGGAAGACATTACAGATATAATGAGATACATATTCTGAAAATTAAGTACATGAAATATGAAACAATATGAGGGTTTATACACTGATAGAGTAGAAAATATAGAATGCTTCAATATATCTCACAAACAAAATAATGGATGAGAATTTCTATTCATTATTGAATGCCATTTTATGTGTCACTTAAACTTTCACAGGAAATTTTATAAGAGTCTTCATCTCCATGTCTCTCAGCATCTTTTGAAACTTCTTTGGCTTTGCAGGCTTCCTCAAAGACTTAGAGGCAAGTGTAAATAATGTGTTTTGATGATTGATGTTTTGAAATACTATGAAGTTTAGAATGAGATTTCCTAAGAAAGATACTTGGTCTAACTAAGGGTAGGTACCACATATAAAAGCACTGGGAATGAAGTATTGAATGTCTGTGTATTTTTGATAAGCATTTTTTTCAGCTGTCAAATGAGGAAGGGAGGATCATGTTACATACTGAGCTAATGGATTTTCTCTCCTGTAGTAAACTCAAAGCTTGAAGTAAAAGAAAATTGCTATATATGCCCATTTCCATGATATTCATATTCATTTCCCTGTTATTTTACTCTTAAATGTAGATTTGAAATATTCTCACACATGTATTATTTATGCTTTATGCTTGAGGTTATGTTGTGTGATTAAAGAACAAACAACTAGAAAACCACATATTTATCCTTTTCCTTTGTAAAGCTACCGTGTGCTTTCGAGAAAATGTGTTTAAAATTGGAAGTTTTAAAATTTACATTGTAATTATTTGAAGACCATATATCAAATAAAAATATAATAAATGTTAAAGCAATATGATACCAAACACTAAATAAAGCAATATTATGTTTGTTCTTTCAATTAATTTTTATTTTTTAATTTTTTAAAGTTTTAATTTTTATGAGACAGAGTCTCATTCTGTCACCAGAGCTAGAGTGCTGTGGCATCAGCCTAGTTCACAGCAACCTCGAACTCCCAGGCTCAAGCAATCCTCCCGCCTCAGCCTCCCAGAGTGCTAGGATTAAGGCGTGAGCCATAGTGCTTGGCCAATTAATTTTTAAATAAGCAAATTTAGAAGGCAATAAGGATAAAAATTTAAAAATAAATGGTTTATAAATAAAATGTAATTCTTTCATTCTGTTTTTCAACAGACAACCGATGCTTATTTATTTCTTCTAAAAATATGATGTCTATATTTACATAATAATCTACATATATATGCATATAGAAAACCTATTCTTTTCTCCCATTTTGCATTGACAAATACAAGCACATGGTTCCAAGACAATGATTAGTACTTTAATAGATATGGGGGAAGTACATAGAATTACAAGAGGAAGTAAATAAATCTTAGAAAGGTAGGAGTCAAGGCAGTCTTCTCAGTAGCATCAGGCAATTTTTATTTTTATCAAAATAGTATCAAAGTAATATATACTCAAACCTTATGATCCAAAGAAACTGTCTCCTGCTGCATACCTCCTCACCTCTGAGGCCATTTCCCCAAGAAAATCACCTGCAAATATTTCTAGTTTTATTTCTTCTGATGTTTAAACTCTAAAACTCTGAATGATATCTGTGGACAATAACATTGACTCCATAATATTATTATTTTTGTTTTTCTCTTTTAGGGAAAATGTTAAATTTTAAATTTTTATTTTTTATGTTTTCCAGATATCTATCTTTTCATTATAGCCATTTATCTCTTTACCTTATTGTCATGTGTGTGTGTGTGTGTTTAAAGTAAACACATACTTTAAATCTATTGAGAATATAGAACAGATTATTCTTTAGTTATAAAGAATTTTAATCATAAAAGTAATAGTTTTTAAAGTAAATATTTCCAGAAGAGATTTAAAAAACTCAGTTTTTGAAAATAATGACAATACACAGTGTAGTTTTTCTAAATGTTTGATTATGTACAAACACATACGTGGATGCATTAAAATAAAATGAATTGGTCTTATGTGGTTAGGCTTTTGTCTCTACTGTTTCCTATTATAATCAAATTAACAATAAACTTCTTTGAAAGTATATATAGTTTGTAAATGTTGTTTTGGGATAAACTTTTAGGGGCACAAATGATGACTCGAAGCATATACATTTTATAATTTTACAGATATTTTCAAATTGCTCTCTAAAATCTGTATGTTGATTTACATCATTACTTGAACTCTCATGTTTTATAATCAATTATGTTCCTCTTGGCCAATCTGATAAACAAAAGGATTCATCACATTTTTGTTTCAGCCCCCATGTGTTTAATCGTTAATGAGGATACATAACTTTTTATGTGCTTGTTGCATTTTGCAAATGTCTTTCTTCTCCTATGAACTCCTTCTTCATAAAACTCGTCTTTGAGTTGTTTATTTTTATTATACATATTCAGGTTTATTTTTATTTTTAATAATTACCCTTTTGTGCAAGACATTTGTTAAAAATAATTTGCAAGTTTGTTCCATTGTTAGGTTCGTCTGGGCGGCTGTTCCCTGATCCCCAAGTTCCTAGTGTCAAGAATGAGTACTGGTACCGAGAGGAGCTCATGATGGACTGATCACAAATACAGAGCAATTTTATACAGTTTATTGCATAAAAGAAAGAATGAAAGCAAAGAAGGAAGCTACACAAAGAGAAAATGAACTCCAGAAAGCGTGGAATGGAACCGTCTTCAGGAGTAAAGAAAGACCCTGAAGCGTGAGCTCATGTTGCCTTTTACAAGCTCACTAGTTTGTCCCGCCTTTCTCCTGGCAGGATTGGCTGTTGTTTCCTGCCTTTTTGGGTGATTGACAGGTTGTGCTAATTAACAGGTTACAGTTTCCGTAACATATTCCCCAGAATCCTTCATGAAGATCCACCCAAGTTATGCTAATTAGATGGTAATAAGCTGTAGGTCAGTTAAAGGTTACTAGAAATTTTTACTGTATATTAATCTGTTCCCACCAGGGAACAGTTCCTAGCCACAGCTCGGTTCCTAGCTACAATTCCTCCTAAGCATTGTTTGTCATTTAGAAATGTTTTATTTTAATCATCTTAGTTTTCATATTACTTCACTATATTATTTATTTTTAAATTGAGTCCAGCAGAACTTTAAATATATTTTCTTATGTTTTTTTTCTTGATTGTTTTTAAATTTATATTATCTAACTTGACTGCAGTGTACTTCTAAATGGTAGAATCTTTGGAAAGACTCCCACAGTGTTATTAGTGCTCTTTTATCTGATTTATATCTACTCATACTTTAAAGCTTCAAAAGTCATCAGGACTGGTATTTTCCAATGAAGTGTTTTTTGTGAAATTTTTTTGTTCCCTATGAAGCAAATCTGTTTGGTTTGTCCCTCTTTCCTATCTCATCAACATTACAACTATACCTCAATTTTCTTTTGTTGGCCTACCTCTTATTTATTATACACTATACATTTTCATTGTCAATCCAATGGCCCTGCTATCTCTTATCTTGAGTTTATTCATATCTTTATAATTACTTTCTATTTTGTGTAAGGAACCAGTATCGTAACTTTAATTTAAAGAACCCCCAACTGATAGAGTTTATCTTACTTTCATCAATTGATATTAAAATACTCCTATCAACTCCTCACAAAAATGACGGCTATGTGAGGTAAGGCATTCGTTAATTAGCCTGATTTAGTCATTCCACAATGTATATATACTTCAAAACATTATGTTGCATACTGTAAATACATACAATTTGATCTGTCAATGTAAAAAAATAAAGTTATATATGTGTATATGTTATATATTTATATATATATATATACACATATATATAAAATCTTAAGCTGGAAGTTTGATTGACATTATGCTACCTGTGAAAGCATCCCCTAGGCTCACTGCTTTAATATACCTGTACTAACATGAGTTACTGATTACAAAGGGAGCTTGCAATGTTTTTTTCCTAGGAATGACCACTAGAGTCCATTAGATTAAAAATTTAAGTTTATTGTGCTAGTTAACTGATATTATTAGCTCAGCAAATTTGAGTTCTCATAGAGTTTCAGATAAGGGCCACTTCAGCAGAACTAGCATTAAAAATCTTACATCCCACTTTCCAAAACTCTTTCCTTCCACCCTGGTTGTCCCAAGTTGTACACGAGGAAAAGTAGGGAAAATCAACTCTGAGCATGAAGCCTTAAACTCCTTCTGGAAAGGGAGACATGTTCATCTCCTCCTAATCACAACTCCCTCCTCACAATAGTTCCTGCTAAGTTAGACTGTTGATTGTTCCTTGTCTTAAAGTGGGAGAACCAATGACTCAGGAAAGTGCTGCTTTGTTCTGTAAAATGGGCTGGGAGAGAGACAATGTAGTTGAAGTGGGAGCTCCAGGGGACCAGTAGAAGAGTTTATTCCCCAGCCCCCATTCAGTTTTGCAACTTTACAGGCTTTTCCTGAAAGTGGGATGGACAAGTAAGACTTAACTCATCCTGCAAATACTCACAGACAGAGTTCTGGATGAATGAAATGCCAGAAACATTGTGTAAATGCAACCTGAATTCTGAAAGAAAAAAGAGAAAAGGCCTGAGTAAGTGTTCTATATATGTAGAGTCGAGCCCTGCAAGAAACAAAGACTATAAATCCATGAAAGAGCCAGTGTTTGTGCAGCTGCCTCATAACTAGAGCTGGTATTGTCTTGAAAGAAATGAAAGGAGAAAACTAGATACATTTGATTTTGAGGTGTTTGTGAACAAAAAAAATCCATTCACACCAATTTTCAATATATTTATTTAAAATGTTTATTCAATTAAACCACTGTAAAAAAGATAGTGATTTTCACTGAAACATAATTTTAAAATACTGAGCTAAAATTGAACCATGGTTAACTAATCTTCAAGTCAAATATGCTAATAAGTACCATTTTCATTTCTTTTATCTATTATGACATGAGCATTATACCAGCAATCCAGAGCTCAAACTCATATTTTAGGGGAAAAGTAATGATAAAAATAAATATAAGATAAAAATAAATAATACTACCCTTTTGTTTACAAAATCAGTTTATATCCAGCCAGGAGTTTGTTGTACCAGATAGCAGCACCTGTCAAACACTGAAAATATATACCTACAGAGTACCTCCAGCTTCAGATAAGAATAGTTCCAATTGTTATATGAATGCAAAACTTCATTGCTCTATCCTAGAAAACTTTCCCCAGGCTTCTCTATTTGCTAGACAATGAAACTAAACACTTAATGTTTATTGACCAAGATTTATGAAGCTGTCAGTGAACTGACATATGGCAATAAAACGTATTGTGGCTAGAGCCTAGATAATCTGCAGCTGAATAAATTACACTAATTCTGGTGCTTGCATATTCATGCAATGGAAATAGTTCTTGTAACAGATTTCTTCATTGTCTGCAGGTGCCACAGCGTGGTTAGAAGTACAGTTAATTGCACTCTAGGACTTGTGGGAATTCACACGTCTATAGAATTGGCTTGTTTTCTGGAAGAGTATTCATGATTTGTGTAAGGAAGCCAAAACACCCATAATTAAATTATCACAACTGCAAACACTTAACTTTTGAAAAGACATTCAAAATGCAGATAAGTATTTCTTCCTTACATTGATATTGAAATTTTATCTTAATCCACCTTCCAGTTAACACTTACATTTACATTCCACATTTAATGTCACTTGATAAAATAAAAGTGTTGGTTACACCACTACAATCAAGCTGTATGCATAGCTGCTATACCTCCTAGTTCAATGAGATTACCTACTTCTATAAGCTTAATTAGAAGAGATGTTTTCCCTCATGGGGCATAATTAAAAGCAAAGTGTTTTATTTACTTCAGCAGAAAATACATTAGAGGATCTCTGAAAGGAGAGAAATGAATCAAAAATAAGATGCACACACTATTTCCTTATTACGACCTAGTGTACACAGCTGCATTGCAGGACTCAATCAGAAAAATGTGCCAATAATCTGGATTTTGCATTGGTCAATGATTAGAGAATTGTTGATATTTTAAAATTTGTTTTTAAAATTCAGAATTACGTTAATTTTTATTCAAAATATATGGTCTATTTTTATCCAAGCCCCATTTATTATTTTGTCACAGATCTTCCTTGCCTTAGAGATATTTTTTTCTGGTAGATTGTAACTTTTACTCTTCTGTTCAACAGCAGCAAATATTTCGTGGACTATTGCTACATCAACATACTAGATATCATGGAGACAAAAACACAAAAAGATTTACTGCAATATTATTAACATCAAAATGTAACAACATATATAAAATCTCTGTACAGTAATTTGTAGAAAAATATAAAAATCAATACCTTATGTCATCTTGGAAAATCAAATTATGTTTCCAGGAAGAGGTGACATTAGTTGTAAATTTTGAAAAGAAAAAAGTCATTAACTTTAACCTAATTGAAGAAAGTGTTATGTTTATTTAGAGGGATGGCATTGTTAAAATGAAGGAGATTCAAAGTCCTCAATTATGGAAAAGTATAAGTATGTTAATATGGTGCCGATGAAGGATGTATCTGGGGTTAAAACAGAGAATAACATGGGAGAGAAATGAGAATAAATAATGGGCTATAAATCTCATGATAATGAATTCAAAAGGAATGCAAACAGTGACTTTGAAGGATTTCTAAAAAAGAAATCTACAAATCTCTCAAATCTACAAATCTCTCTGACAACTATGTGGAGGATGAATAAAGAAAAAAAGAGTCAGAATCATTAATATTCAAGCCAGGTAGATGTTTCAGGAGAAAAGAAAATTTAAGATCTTAAGTGTTTCAATTGCAACATTAAAGTGAAAATTTGTGGAGTTACAATTTTTGTTTCTAGTGAGACTATATTTTGTATATTTTGGTATAATATATTATTAATATAACTAATATAGTTACTGATGCAACATATTAATATAATTAATAGAGCCAATATCAATTCTCTTATCTCTTAAGTATATTCACGTGTGAAGTAGAGATCTAGTATGGCTAAATTTTGATTTAACCCTTGAGTTATAAACAGAAAGTTTTGCGTCGCTTCCAATAGAATTTAAGTGTATAAATTATATGAATAGGAAAATAGCATTTGTAAAAACATTTCACCATAAAGTAGAAGTTCCCAGTACAGTGATAAAATTTAGTAGTCTATTAAAATTTCAATTAAAATAAGATTTTTTCAGGTGAACAAAGTAATACAAATATATTGGAAAAAATTAGAATCACCATTTCTTTTGTCTTTGTCTTCTAAGGACTCACATTTTGTTAGGATTGTGGATCTTGGAATGAGATTCCTGTAGATATCCACGAGAGTAACTTTGTGTTTAATACACTGCTTTTCATGCAATGCTATTTTTTAAAAGTTTCAAAATATTAAGGGAGTACAAATATTGTTGTTACATAGATACATTGTATAATGCTTAAGTCAGAACTTTTGATGTGTCTGTCATCAGAATAGTGCTCATTGTAAAAAATAGGTAAGTTTTTTACCCAACACCTCACCTCCCATCCTCCTTTTGGTTTACGATGTCCTGTATATCTCTTTGTGCCTGTGTGTACCCATCATTTAGCTCGCACTTATTGGTAAGAACATATGGTGTTTGGTTCTCCATTCCTAAGATATTTCACTTAGGATAATGGTCTCCAGTTCCATCCAACTTGCTGCAACCAACATTATTTCATTCCTTTTCATGGCTGAGTAGTGCACCATGGAATATACATACTATATTTTCTTTATCCACTTGTGAATTGATGGGCATTAGGTTGGTTCCGCATCTTTGCAATTGTGAATCATGCTGAGATAAACATTGGGTGCTGGTGTCTTTTGATAAAATGGCTTCTTTTCTTTTAGGTAAATACCCAGTAGTGGGACTGCTGGATCAAATGGTAGGTCTACATTTATTTCTATGAGGAATCTTCATGCTATTTTCCATAAAGATTATACTATTAATAATTTACAGTCCTACCAACAATGTATAAATTTCCTAACTCTCTGCATCCACACCAATATCTATTTTTTTATTTTTTAATAAAGGCCATTCTGATGGGGTAAGATGGTATTTCAATGTAGTTTTAATTTGCATCTCCCTGATGATTAGTGATGTTGAGAATTTTTTCATATGGTTGTAAGCCATTTCTCTATCTTCTTTTGAAAAACTTCTGTTCATATCTTTTGCCCACTTTTGATGGTGTTTTTTGTTTGTTTGTTTTTTGGGTTTTTTGAGGGGGATTTTTTTGCTAATTTGCTTGAGTTCTTTGTAGATTCTGGACATTAGTCCTTTGTTGGCTGTATAGTTTGCAAATATTTTCTCCCATGCTGTAGGTGGTCTATTCATTCTGTTGAATATTTCCTTTGTTGGCATCAGCTTTTTTTATTTAATTAAGTTCTATTTATTTATTTTTGCTATTGCTGTATTTACCTTTGGGGTCTTAGTCATAAATTCACTGCCTAGGTCAATGTCTAAAAGAGTTTTTCCTACATTTTCTTCTATAATTTTTATATTTTCATGGCTTACTTTTAAGTCTTTTAATCATCTTTAATTATTTTTTGTACATGGAAAGAGATTGGGGTCCTGTTCATTCTTCCAAATAGAGTTATCCAATTTTCCTAGCAACATTTATTGTATAGAGCTTCCTTTCCCCAGTGCATGTTGTTGACTGCTTTGTTGAAGATCAGGTGGTCATAGCTATGTGGTTTTATTTCTGGATTCTCTATTCTGTTCCATTGGTCTATATCTGTCCTTTTGTACCAGTACTATGCTGTTTTGCTCACTATGGCACCTTGTAGTATAATTTGAAATCAGGTAATATTATACTTCCAGGTTTGGTCTTTTTGCTTAGGATTGATTTGGCTATTTGAAGTCTTTTTTGACGCCAAATGAAGTTTAAGGTTTTATTTTCTTTATTTTTATTTTATTTTTTATTTTTTATTTTTTGAGACAAAGTCTCACTCTGTTGCCCAGGCTAGGGTGCCATGCCATCAGCCTAGCTCACAGCAACCTCAAACTCCTGGGCTCAAGCGATCCTACTGCCTCAGCCTCCCAAGTAGGTGGGACTATAGGCATGCGCCACCATGCCTGGCTAATTTTTTATGTATGTATTTTTAGTCATCCAGCTAATTTATTTCTATTTTTTTTTTTTTTTTTTTAGTAGAGACGGGATCTCGCTCTTGCTCAGGCTGGTCTCGAACTCCTGAGCTCAAACTATCCACCTGCCTAGGCCTCCCAGAGTGCTAGGATTACAGGCGTGAGCCACTGCGCCCAGCCTGAGATTTTATTTTCTAGATCTGCAAAATAAGACATTGGTATTTTGATGGGAATTGCAATGAATCTGTAAATCACTTTGGGCAGTGTGGACATTTTAAAAATGTTGATTCTGCCAATCCATGAGTGAAGGATGGTTTTCAATTTTTTTATGTGGTCTACAATTTTATTCATGGGTGTTTTCTCCTTGCAGAGATCTTTCACCTCGTTTAAGTATATTCCTACGTATTTTACACTTTCTGTATAGCTATTGTGAATGTTATTGAGTCTTTGACCGTTATTTCTTCATTCAATTTCTGCTTTGATAATCCGCCCAGTTCTATCAGTAAGTTATTGAAGTCCCCAGCTATTAAGATGCTACTGTTTATTTCTTTGCTTATATTTTGCCAAATTTACTTTATGAATCTGGGAGCTCCTGTGTTAGGTACAAATATATTTATTTATATTTATATTTATATTTTGTTATATATTCTTGTTGAATTGCTCTCTTTACCATTGTATAATGACAAGAATTATCTTTTTTTATGATTGTTGATTTAATTTCTATTTTATCTGATATGACAATGGCTATACCTGCTAGTTTTTGGTTTCCATTTGCATGGAATATTTTTTTACATCCCTTTACCTTGAGTATGTGTGCATCCTTCTGGGTTAGATGTGTTTTCTGGAGACAGCAGATATTTAGGTAGTATTTTTTCATCCGTTCAGATAGTCTATGTCTTTGAAGTGGGGCATTAAGACCATTCAAGTTGAGTGTTAGTATTGATATGTGGGAT
>CAUYSK010044813.1:0-11698 GCA_963575035.1 Avahi laniger | reverse complement strand
TATTCTATTTTTGTACTACAGACAACTAAATTTCATATTTTTTATTTATTTATTTATTTATTTGAGAAACAGTCTCTAGCCTGGACTAGAGTGCCGTGGCATCAGCCTAGCTCACAGCAACCTAAAATTCCTGGGCTCAAGCGATCCTCCTGCCTCAGCCTCCCGAGTAGCTGGGACTACAGGCATGCACCACCATGCCCGGCTAATTTTTTCTATATATTTTTAGTTGTCCAGCTAATTTCTTTCTATCATTAGTAGAGACAGGGTCTTGCTGTTGATCAAGCTGGTCTTGAACTCCTAACCTCAGGCAATCCTCCCTCCTCAGCCTCCCAGAGTGCTAGGATTACAAGCGTGAGCCACCACGCCCAGCCTGTAATACCTTTAAATGCTGCCTGTGTCTCATTCTCTTTTCTTCTTCTGGGACCACATTTGGAGATATGTTAGTTCATCTTACTCTGTCTTCCCATCTCTTAATCTTTCTTTCATATTTTCTACTTCTTCATCTTACTGTGTACTGCATTTTGGACAATTTCTTTAGTTCTGTATTCTAATGTATCTTTATGTCTTTAGTTGTGCCTAATCAGCAATTAAATCTATCCATTTATTTTTTTATTTCAATGATTTTATTTTCAAACATATTAAAAATTATAAGTAATAATTGCAGTATCTGAGGTCGTTAAAGCTCTGTTTTTGTGATTCTTAGCTTGTTTCCTTGTGCATCTAAGTTTCATTTGTTTTAAATGCTGTTATTGTTTTTGTTTTACTGTAAGTTGCTTATTTTCCATGGAATTTTGTTTGTAGGAATTTTTTGAGTCCTGTGTTCTTCTAGAGAGGATTTTTTTTTTTTTTGAGACAGTCTCGCTCTGTCACCCAGACTAGAGTGCCGTGACGTCAGCCGAGTTCACAGCAACCTCAAACTCCTGGGCTGAAGCAATCTTCCTGCCTCAGCCTACGAGTAGCAAGTACTATAGGCGTGTGCCATCATGCCCAGCTAATTTTTTCTATTTTTAGTAGAGACGGGGTCTCGCTCTTCTCAGGCTGGTCTCGAACTCCTGACCTCAAACAATCCTCCTGCCTCAGCCTCCCAGACTGCTAGGATTACAGGCATGAGCCACTGCGCCTGGCCCCTAGAGAGGATTTGTCTTTGTTGTTTCTAGGTTCTTGAGGGCTGCCAGTATGGAATCATGCTAAATGAAATTCTTAACCTCAGGTTTTTGGATTACCCAAGTGGTCTAAATTCAGACTGCTCATCTACATGAGGGCTAACTTGTGGTTCCAAGTTTTTAGTGGAGATACCTAGTTCCCTTCCCTACTACTCTAATTCGGTGTGAAAATTTGAGAGTGGATTTTCCTTACTGTTCTAGGGGCAGAGGTAATTTGTATTTCTAGCACACCTTTACACTGAAGTGTAGCTTTTTGAGGTTCCAGCTTTATGAGGGTTATCTCCTATTAGACTCTTTGGGATATCTTGACCTTTGTCTCCCATTTCCAGTGCCCCACTAGGCTATAAAAAATCAAAGCTCAAGTTCAGCTGGCTTTAACAAATCTACTCCAGCCGAAAATTGAAAGATGCAGTAACCCACTTACTTCTCTGGGTTTCTACTTGCACTTATTCTCTGGCTAGAAAATTCGTTGCATATCTGACAGTTTATAGATTTTTAAAAACAATTTAAAAATATTTTATCCAGGACTTTTGGACATTTTCAATGGAATATTTCTTTAAGAAGTAACTTTTGATATTATCAGAAATGAATAATGGGTCTTGTTTTCGAACTCTCTTATGGCTGTGTCCTTACTTTCAGGGACAGCCAGGAGAACATTCTTATTCTATTTATTGGTTGTCGGTGTTGTCCTGAAATGTCTCTAAAGAAGTTGATAAATACCTACTATGTATCTAGCATTGTGCTACGTTCTATGAGATATCAAAAAGCCTATTTAACCTGTCATGTAGCTTATAAAACATTAATAATAGTGTCCTTGAGTCCTTGGAACACTGATTTAAATGATATTTTGATTTCTGAGCCCTTCTAAGCCCTAGAAATGAGCACTTGGGGTGAAGTAGGTATAGGACTATAAGGTATATAAAGGCAGGGGCCATTTGTATCTTGTTCATAATAGTTGGCACATAAATATTTATTGAATGAATGGGTTAATGTCTGGGAGGTCATAGAGGGAGATTCCAGTGCTGATCACTTCTCAAGGCAAAATAATTAGAATAGTCTAGATCAGAGCTCACATGGTGGGGGTAGAGGAGAAAGAATATCTCAATAGCAGGGGTCAAACCATCATGTGTTTGAGTCATTTGTAAGTCAAGTTTCAAAGTCAAGGATCCCCTCTTTATCATAAATAGTCCTAGGGCACATCAAGGTAGTTGGTGTAGGTCAGTGATTAAGAACATGGACTCTGGAATCAGACTGCCTGGTTTACATCCTGGCTCTGTAAGTTACCTTGGACCAGTAACTTAACCTCTCTGTCTCAGTTTCCTCATGTGTAAAAGGGAGATGTAGAACCCATCTTACAGAGTTGTTGTAAGAATTAGTTGCTACATACCAAGGACTTAGGACAACGCCTGGCAGGGAAGTGCTATGTACCAGCAATTAGTAATTATTATTACTGTTATTATTATCTTTATTGTTGTTTTGAACACTAGTCACATCATTTTTTTTTTTTGAGAGACAGAATCTTACTCTGTCACCCCAGGTAGAGTGCAGTGGTATCATTGTAGCTTGCTGCAACCTCTACCTCCTGGGCTCAGCCTCCTGCCTCAGCCTCCTGCGTAGGTGGGACTACAGGTGCATGCCACAATGCCTGGCTAATTTTTCTATTTTTAGCAGAGATGAGGTCTTGCTCTTGCTCAGGCTGGTCTCATACTCCTGAGCTCAAGCAATCCTCCTGCCTCAGCCTCCCAGAGTGCTAGGATTACAGGTGTGAGCCACTGCGCCTAGCCTAGTTACATCATTATCAATACATTTTCCTGGGAGGTTTCTGTCATTTCTATATAGGAATATTCTGCGTTTCCATACCTACCACTTAGAATTTTGGGAGCCTTCCCTACTGTAGTATTTCCCCAAGTATGGGTTGAATACTCTGCATCCACATTTTCTTAGGGAGATTTATTAAAATACAGAGTGCCGGGCCCCATGCACTCTGGGGTCCAAAGAAGGTTTTTTTTTTTCCTCCTAAAAATTTGTGATGAAAAGAAAGATTCTGCACGTTTTTTTGTATGTTGGATTAGCCAGGAACTGTTGCAGGTCTGAGTTTACCACCCTTCATGCTGATAGAAAATCTGGGAGCAGGCTTGATTAAAAAGAAGGGGAAAAAAGAAGTAAAAAGAGAAGTGAGCAGAGTCTACTCATGTCAGGAGGTTGTCAAGTCCCATCCATCTCTGGTGGCCTCAAGGGGGCATGTGACATTTGCCTTCCCTCAATTTAGGGATTTATGAACCTGGCTCCAGTTTGTAGCAAAGGCCATGTGGCTGGTTAGGGGGAGATGTCAGAGGTAGCAGGTCAAGGAGGCCTGCCTCACAAATGACTGCCTGGCCCACTGGCTGCCTTTAAGCAATGGGCCCCAGGGAGTAGATTAACCAGACTCCCTTCTTGGCAGGCTGTGGGGTGGGGGGTGCCCTTGAGCTGTTCTGACTACGCTGAAAGCCAAATCTCAAATGCTTTTGTCCTTGCCTTTGCTCCAGTGCTAGTGTGGGGTTGGCCTTTCTATCAAGCCCTCTGATGCTCAAGTCCTTTGAAGGCATTAAAATATGGATGGAGAGTAGCACAGACTGCCTGGGCTGATGAGGGACCAGGAGTTTAGTACCTTTCCTCTCATACCTCCCACTCTACGCAGCCTAAATTTTCTGGGTAGAATCTGTAATCCAAGGCAGGGTCATACAGAGAACAATGTCTTGGTCCTGTCCATGGTGGAAAAGGCTCTCATTGAGCCCCTTGTGCCACCTAAGCAGGAAGGCCAGCCCTGGGTGAGCCAGTCTGCAGGTGCAGTTTGGCCTCTGCATACAAGCTGATCGTCTTTTGACTTGCAGCTGCCCTGGTTCCTAGGTAGGCCTTTTGAACCATCTCAGTCATTGGCCTTTCCCCTGGGTTCTATGGAGAGAGCTGTACAAATATTTACCTTTCCTTATTGAGTAAAAAGTCAAATAATGTGCTCAGGGCTGGACTTCTACGTCCTGAAGTACCTTCCTGTGTACTCAAAGCTTCTCTCCTTCTTCTACATGAAATTTGACCTTTGGCTCAGTTGGAAGAAGTGGTAAATCTGGATTCAATGAATTTGGAGCCCCCTGGGTCCCCTTTGATGGCTCAGTAGTGCCTTTAGCATTGTAGCTAGGTATGGTAAGGCCTTCAAGTTTCATAGCAGACTCTATTTGTTTTCCATCAAGGAACAGCCTGGCGTGTGGAACAGACAACAGTGGTTCAGATCATGGATTCTGGAGCCAGGTTCCCTGGGTTCAAATCCTGGCACAGCCATTTAATAAGCTTTGAGACCATAGCAAGTCATTTAATTGAATCCCTACCCCCTTTTCTTTTTAAATGGACCTTGGGTGCACATAACTGGAGTAATCATATTTATAATCCTTGATTCATAACATAATCTACCATTGATCCACACATGGCCTGCTTTGATTTTATTTATGTGTGCATTTATTTATTTATGGATAATAGAATAACTGTGAACCCAACCTAAGAGCTAGCGATCTTGGTGAGAACTTCTGTCTGCCTATGCGCTGCACGCCATCTTGTTCCCTACCTCCCTACCCACCCTTTGGGAACCTCTAGCCTGGATTCTGGTTATTATTCCTTTGTTCTTTTTAAAAATTTAGTTTAATCTCTTTCTCATATGCACATATATATTTATATCAATATTGATATAGACATGGACATATATAGAGATATTCCTAAATAAAATATTATTTAGTTTTTCCTGTGTTTTGACCCTCATAAAATGGGTATTATGTTGTATGTAGCCTTCTGGGATTTGCTTATTTCATTCATCATTAGCATGATTCATTCTTACTATCGAGTATGACTCTACTTAACAGTTTCACTGTGGTGTAACATTCCATCATGTAAATATACCACAGTGTCTTTCTCCATTCTCCTTGGGATGGGCATTTGGTCATTTCCAGTATTTTGCTATTACAAAAAAAATTGTCTTTGCCCCAGTTTCCACATCTTAAAATTGAGGAATAACAATAGCAGCTACCTCATAAGGGTGTTATGAAGATAAAAGGAGTTAAGTGTTGTAAAGTGCTTAGAACAGGACCTTGCTCATAGCATGTGGTTGGTCAGTGTATTAGTTTGCTAGGGCTAGCATAACAAATAATGCAGACTGGCTGGCTTAAAAAAATTTGTTTCCTCACAGCTCTGGAGGCTAGAAGTCTAAACTCAAGATGTTGACAAGGTTGGTTTCTTCCGAGGGCCTCTCTTTTCTACTGGTCAGTGACCGTCATCTTCATGTGGTTTTTCCTCTGTGTCTCTTTGTACACTAACCTTTTCTTCTTATAAGTAAGGATACTGGTCATATTGGATTAGGACCTACCCATATGATCTCATTTTACCTTAATTACCTCTTTAAAGGCCCTATGTCCAGATACAATCACATTCGGTACTGGGGGTTAGGACACATGAATTTGGGGGGAAGCACAGTTTAGCCCATAAGAGTCAGTGAGTATTAGCCATTATGACCATCATTATCTTCATCCTCTTTCTCATCATTAAAGCTCAGGAAAATGCGGCAGACTTAGTTACGACATATCCCCTGGGAACACTCATACGTTAGCTGCTATTATTAATATTATTAAGTGATCAGAACACCAGAGCTTCCTTCCCTGCCTTTTCAGAAGTGACTTTTGATACCAGTAGCAGTACTCCAGAATGGCACTTTGTGGTTTCCCAAGATGATAAGCAGCAGCTCCTAAGTCAGAGGTGAGATAAGACGAGCTAGAAGGTTTCATTTTCATCTGAGTTAAAAGAAACAGCTAAGTGAGGTCTTGTGCGATATCTAATGGCTGACAGACCAGAAATTGCCACTCAGTAAAATTCTATGGGTTTGCCTGGAAGAGGCAGGCAGGTCTTGGCTGCAATATCTTTTATACCAGGAAATATGCTTGTACAAGTACCTGTGCTACCAGAACAAACAGCATCTTTCATGGGCTCAAAATATTTTGTTTGACATTAGGGAACTGGCTGAGGAAGCCACCTGATGACCACAACTATGATCCCCTACTCTCTCAAGGGCTCCGATCACTAAGGAGGAAGTAGGAGTAGCCCTGATAGGGTTTGGATTCTAAAAAGAAGGACCAGGGGCCCCCCTTTCCCCAATCATTCACCCCTCCTTCCTCCTACATTAAATGAGAATAAGATGGAATACTATGTACCTGGTAGGGCATTTAAAAATTTTTGATAAATGTTCTTCTTCAAAAAGAATGTATGTTTTTTCTTCCACATACTATATCTTAGGGTTTTGACATGCTAATTAATACAGATTTACATCATTTAAATTTAAAATAATTGCTAATTTCTTTTTTTTTTAGCTAAATATATCTAAACTTTTTATTTGTAGGAAGTGAGCACTTCATTGGGGATATAACTAATTTTGCCATGGCATAAATAGTCTAGAGTTTTTTTTTTCTTTTTTATTTCAGAATATTACAGAGGCACAAATGTTTTAGTTAAATGGATTGCTTTTGTGCTACTTTTTAAAGTCAAATATATTAAAATATAATTATTGCATAATAAAGTTTATGATTTTAAGGATACAATTTGATAAATTTGACATGTATCCATCATAGCAATCAAGAAATAGAACATTTCCATCACCCAAAAATGTTCCCTTGTGCTCCTTTGTAATCAGTACCCTTCTTTCATCTCCAGCCCGTGAGCATCACTGTTCTGTTTTCTGTTCTTTTAGATTTAACTTTTTCAGTCATATAAATGGATTCTTCTATTTTTTTAGAGCCAGGGTCTCACTCTGTTGCCCAGGCTAGAATGTAGTGGTGTGATCATAGCTCAATGCAGCCTTGAACTCCTGGGTTCAAGTGATCCTCCTGTCTCAGCCTCCTGAGTAGCTAGGACTACAGGTACATGCCACCACGCCTGGCTAATTTTTAAACTATTTATAGAGATGGGGTCTTGTTATGTTGTCTAAGCTGATCTCAAACTCCTCACCTCAATTGATCCTCCCACCTTGGCCTCCCAAAGTGCTCAGATTACAGGTGTGAGACACTGTGCCTAGCTGGGAAATTATGTTATGTAGTCTTTGGTGTCTGGCTTCTTTCACTTAATATAGTGAATGCTTTTAGATTCATCCACACTTTTGTATGTGACAGTGGTTTGTTTCTTTTTATCGCTGTGGGGTATTTCATCATATGGATATACCACAATTTGCTTATTCATTCATCAGCTGACAGACATTTGGATTGTTTCAATAGTTTGGGTTATCGTAAATAATTATGTGATAAATATTTATTTTTAGGTCTTTGTGTGAACATATTTTCATTTCTTTTGGGTAAATACCTAGGAATGAAATTTCTTAGTTACATTTACTAGTATACACTTTATAAAAAGTGGAAAACTGTTTTCTAAAGTAGTTGCACCATATTACATCCCATTCTATTGGTTTTCTAGGGCTGCCATAACAAAGTACTCAGGCTGGGTGGCTAAAACAACAGTTATTAATTTTCTTACCATTCTGGAGGCTAGAAGTCTGAGGTCAAGAGGTCAAGGTGTCAGCAGGTTTGATTTCTTCTGAGGTCTCTCTCCTTGGCTTATGGCTGGCCACCTTTCCCTGTGTCTTCACATCTTATCTCTGTACCTATCTGTGTCCAAATATCTTCTTTTTTGAGGACACCAGGTATATTGGATTAGGGCCCATCTCAATGACCTCACTTTAACTCAGTCACGTTTTTAAAGACTTTATCTCCAAATGCAGTCACATTCTGAATTGCTGGGGACAGGATTGCAGCATATGAATTTTGGGGGCATGGGTGGGTTCACAATTCAGCCCATAACACCCATCAACAAGGAATGAGGGCTTCAGTTACTTCACATTCTTACCCACACTTGGTATTGTCAGTCTTTTTAATTTTAATGATTTTAGCAGAGTTTAGAATTCATTGTTGTTTTTATTTTAGAATATTGTGGGAGTACAAATATTTTGGTTACATGATTTGCTTTTGTGCAGTTTGAATCAAAGATGTATGTGTGCCCATCACAAAGATAGCATGCATCATTACCCATTAGATGTAAATTTACCCTTCCCCTTGCCCCACTCCACCTGCTTGGATTCCATTGAGTTTTACTACTATATGTGCACATGGGGTTTGATCAATTATTTCTGATTTGATAGTGAGTACATGTGGTATTTGTTTTTCCATTCTTGCCATACTTTGCTTAGAAGAATGGTTTCCAGTTCCATCCAGGTTGTTATAAAAGATATTAGTTTACCACTTTTTTAATGGCTGAGTAGTACTCCATAGTATACATATACCTCATTTTATTAATCCACTCATGTATTGATGGACACTTTGGTTGATTCCACATTTTTGCAATTGTGAATTGTGCTGCGGTAAACATTCAAGTTCACATGTCTTTTTGATAAAATGATTTTTTTCCTTTGGGTAAATACCCAATAGTGGGATTCCTGGATCAAATGGTAGGTCCACTTTTAGTTCTTTGAGGTATCTCCCTACTGTTTTCCATAGAGGTTGTACTAGTTTGCAGTCCCACCAACAGTGTATTTTATAAGTGTCCTCTGCTCTCCACATCTATGCCAGCATCTGTTGTTTTTGGACTTTTTGATAAAAGCCTTTCTCACTGGAGATAAGTGATATCTCATTGTGGTTTTGATTTGCATTTCCCTGATGATTAGAGACTTTGAACATTTTTTGATATGTTTATTGGCCATTAGCCTATCTTCTTTTGAAAAGTTTCTGTTCATTTCTTTTGCCTACTTTTTTATGGGGTTGTTTGATTTTTTTTCTTACTGATTTGAGTTCTTTGTAGATTCTGGTTATCAGGTCTTTATCGGATATATAGTATGCAAATATTTTCTTCCATTCTGTAAGTTGTCTATTCACTCTATTGATTGTTTCCTTGGCTGTACAGAAGCTTTTTAGTTTAATTAAGTCCCATTTGGCCGGGGTGCGGTGGCTCACACCTGTAATCCTAGCACTCTGGGAGGCTGAGGTGGGCGGATGGTTTGAGCTCAGGAGTTCGAGACCAGCCTGAATAAGAGCGAGACCCCATCTCTACTAAAAATAGAAAGAAATTGGCCAAACAACTAAAAATAGAGAAAATTAGCCAGACGTGGTGGCACGTGCCTGTAGTCCCAGCTACCTGGGAGGCTGAGGCAGAAGGATTGCTTGAGCCCAGGAGTTTGGGGTTGCTGTGAGCTAGGCTGACGCCATGGCACTCTAGCTCTGGGCAAGAGAGTGAGACTCTGTCTCAAAAAAAAAAATCAAGTCCCACTTGTTAACTTTTGTTGTGATTGCCTTTGGGGTCTTCATAAATTATTTGCCTAGGTTGATATCTCGAAGAGTTTTTCCAGCATTATCTTCTAGAATACTTATAGTTTCGTGTCTTAAGTTTAAGTCTGTTATCCATCGTGAATTAATTTTTGTGAGTAGTGAGAGGTGCAGATCCTGTTTCAATCTTCTACATGTGACAATCCAACTTTCCCAGCACGATTTATTGAATAGGGATTCTTTTCCCTAGTGTATGTTTTTGTCTGTTTTGTCAAAACAGTAAGAGGCTGGTTTTATATCTGGGTTCTCTGTTCTTATCCATAGGTCTATGTGCCAGTACCATGCTGTTTTGGTTACTACAGCCTTGTAGTATAGCTTGAAGTCTGCTAAAGTGATGACTCCTGATTTGTTCTTATTGCTTAAGGTTGCTTTGTCTATTTGGAGTCTTTTCTGGTTCCATAAGAAGTGAAGAACTATTTTTCTTGGATCTGAGAAAAATGATATTGGTATTTTAATGGGGATGACATTGAATCTGTAGATCACTTTGGGTAAGATAGACATTTTAACAATGTTTATTCTGCAAATTGATGAGCATGATATGTTTTTCCATCTTTTTATGCCCTCTGCAATTTTCTTCCTCGGTGTTTCATAGTTCTCCGTATAGAGGTCTTTCACCTTCTTAGTTAACTATATTCCTAGGTATTTTATTTTCTTTATTGCTATTGTGAATGCTATTGAGTCTTTGATTTGATTCTCAGCTTGACTGTTGTTAGCATATATGAATGCTACTGATTTGTGTACATTGATTTTTAACCTGAAACATTGCTGAATTTGTTTATCAATTCCAGGAATCTTTTGGAAGAATCTTTGGGGTTTTCTAGATATAAGATCATATCATCAGCAAAGAGTGATAGTTTGAGATCTTTCCCCATTTGGATATCCTTGATTTCTTTCTCTTGTCTGATCGCTCTGGCTAGACTCCAGCACTATGTTGAATAGAAGTGGTGATAGTGGTGATAGTGGGTAACCTTGTCTGGTTCCAGTTCTAAGTGGGAATACCTTCAATTTTTCCCTGTTCAGAATGATGTTGGCTGTGGGTTTGTTGTGTATGGCCTTTATCATTTTGAGATAAGTCCCCTTTATGCCTATTTTGTTAAGTGTTCTTATCGTAAAAGGGTGCTGGCTTTTGTTAAATGCTTTTTCTGTGTCTATTGAGAGGATCATGTAGTCTTTGTTTTTGCTTCTATTTATGTGGTTAATTACATTTATAGATTTACATATGTTGAACCATCCTTGCATCTCTGGTATGAAGCCCACTTGGTCATGGATTATTTTTTTGATGTGCAGCTGAATTCCGTTTGCTAAGATTTTATTAAGAACTTTTACATCTACACTCATAGGGGATATTGGTCTGTAATTTTATTTTTTTGTTGTGTGCCTTACTGGCTTAGTTATCAAGGTGATACTGGCTTTGTGAAACAAGTTGCAGAGGATTTCTTCCTTCTTGATGTTATGGAATAATTTCTGCGGTATAGGTACCAGTTCTTCTTTGAAGATCTGGTAAAATTTGGGTCTGAAACCATCTGGTCTGGGACTTTATTTATTTTTTTGGAAGATTTTTTTTATTGCTACTTCAATTTTTTTACTTGATATTGATCTGTTCAGGAATTCTGTTTCTTTTTGATTGAGCCTAGGGGGGCTGTGTGCTTCCAAGAATGTGTCCGTTACCTCCATGTTTTCAAGTTTATGTGCATAGAGATTTTTATAGTGTCCAAGATGATACTTCCATTGTATCACTTGTGATTTCTCCTTTTTCATTTCTGATTGAGCTTATTAGAGTCCTTTCTTTTCTGCTTCTGGTTAATCTAGCAAGAGACCTGTCAGTTTTGTTTATCTTTTGAAAGAACCAACTTTTTGTTTCATTAATTTTCTGGTATAGTTCTTTTGTTATTGATTTCATTTAGCTCTGCTCTGATCTTGGTTATTTCTTTTCTGTGCTGGATTTGGGATTGGTTTGCTCTTCCTTTTCCTGTTCCTTGAGATGATTCATTAAGTTATTGATTTCTGATCCTTCTGTCTTTTGGATGTAGGCATTTGGGGCTATGAATTTTCTTTTTAGGACTATTTTAGCTGTATCCCACAGCTTTTTTGATAATTTGTGTCCCCTTTATCATTTAGTTCAAAGAATCTTTTGATTTCCAACTTAATTTCCTCCTTGACTCAGCT